>JAOUZG010009955.1:3867875-3884982 GCA_026289955.1 Argiope argentata | reverse complement strand
GCGAGCATTAATACTGGCGAACCGACTGGTCGCCAAAGGCGGCTAGTATCTTTAATAAATTTTAAGGAAATTTTTAATGACGAAAACGAAATCATTTAAGTCATTTTTTTGCAACCATATCAACATAAATTTTACACGTCCTCATTTTTTCTGCTATTTTATATTAATAAAATTACGATTTAATTTTTAAAGTTTCATTAATTAATTCCATCGAAATAGTTTATCGTATACCACCAACTTACTCTACTTCGCTTTGTACTAGAGATGAACCTACCTAAAAATTCTTTTCAACGATAGATAGAAAAGTCTACAATACTCGTTTCGGACCCATTAGCAGGAATTTGTGACAATCATTAAGAGGCAAGTGTCATCCCTGTCAAAAAGGTTTTGTTCTATGTCTCAATCACTTGCCCTTTTATTGAATTACCGTCTTAATGGAGGAAAGGATGCTAATAAGATTCGAAAGGCAGGTGATTACCTGAAGTGCAATCTGAAGCAGTTGAATCCTTTACTTGCAGATGCTGCTGTAAGTCGTTCAATTCATGTCTTACTTGACAAAAGCTCTCTGACGAAGCGTCAGTTTTGATTAGATTGCCCTTTCAAATTAATGCGTAAAATTCGGTTAGATTAAATATAAGGTGAAAAATAATCGATGATAATATGTAGATGTTTCTCTCTCTCTCTCTCTCTCTATATATATATATATATATATACTCAAAAATTGTATATAACACAAATTTCTGACAAGTTTATTAGATTGAAGAGAGACACTAGAAAGCCGTTTAAAAATTGTTATTACTTCAATTCCCAAATGAAATCCATTATAAAAAGATTAAAATGAAATCTGCTATGCATATTTTAATGTATCATGTCAGAACATCATTTCTTGAACGGCCAAGCACCACGTGCTCGAGCAAGTTAAATTATATTTTTATCCATTTTAATCGTTTCATTGAATGAGCCACTTTAAGTATTGCAAACGATCCAAAAAACGTTGTCTTGCATTTATAGTTTTAAAATATATCGCATTTCCTATTTATTTCATTTCATATAATCACGTGCTGAAAATGACATTTTTCGAGGTTTTATTTGCCGTAGCTATTAACTTATTTTTTTTTTAAATCAGAGCTTTTGTAAATGCAATGGCAACGCGTTATTAAAAGCTGATTTTTTTGAGATACTCGTGCAGATAATAAAATTTTTATTTTTCGCCTCCGGATTAAAAGTTTTATTTTTTGCCTACAGATTTTTATTGACGTCAAAAACTTCATCCCCAAAACAACATGCTCTGACATAATAAAAAGTAATTTTTTTTTAATCATAAAAAATTAGAACTGCAGTGCGTGTGCTTACCGTATTATTAAAATCTTATTAAAAAATAGATAACTACTTTTTATAATATAATGGCACTTGGTTATTCATTTACAGATAAGATTTATTTCGAGAGATAAATCATGAAAATATTAATTTTTAATACGCATTTTTTGAAGTTTCTTATATCGTAGTAATTTAATTATGATAATCAGATGTTTTTTATTTGTATGTAAAGATATAATATATTAATGATTATAGCTAATTTTTCGAAAATATTTTTTTTCATTCATTTTTTGTGTGATATTTCAGGATAAATTTAATTGCTTCCGATATCTCGATCAGTTATTAAAAATAAATCACATAATGCGCGTAGACTATGGCCACAAAATATTTAATCCATCACTGTTCATAGCTAATTTTTTAATAGTCTTTTAAATTAAAATAGTTTAATAGTCTTTTAAAGTAAAGGATTATTTCTGATATAATCTTACTTCCCATTTTTTGAAGAAAGTGATTATTTTAAACGATTTTTTATGTTTACTAAAAATGCAGAAAATTGATTAAAATTGTTTGTAATTTAAAGAATAAGAATCAAAACGCACGCATTTCAAACATATTTTTAATAATAACGATATTTTTAGGTTCTCATAAAATATATCAATTATAAATGTAATTATAAAATTTTACTTATTAATGTAGGATTATTAGTAATTAAAATCGGTGTTTTTATCTTCGGTAAAATGTTATTGCATCTCGTTTCCTGTAAATAATGTCGGAAAAAAGTTATTTCTGATAAAGAATTAATTAATTTTAGAGGAAGAATTATAAATCCAAAACTCGAAAACTGAAATTATTAAAGATTCCTAATTTATTACCAACTAGCTCTTTACCCTCGACTTCGTACGCGTGGAAATTTTGATGTGTATGTAAGAGAACTGGCGGTCTGATAACAAAGGCAGATGTTAACCATATCAGTATGGTACAGTTAAAACAATTTTCGCAAAAAAAAAATAGTTTGTTGTCAAATTTTAGCGAAGGCAGCAAGGGTTCGATGAACTTTGCAGCAAATCAATGGAAATATAGAAAAAAATCAATAAATGCAGAAAAATATAATGCACGCAACAAAAAAAAAATGATCGAAAATAATGAAAGTAGGAAAAAATCAAGGGATATGAACATCGAATAATAATAACATTAAAAAAAAATGACTGCAAAGTAAACCAAAAGAAAGCGGTGCTGAAAAATTACCATCCTCGCAAGCGCCAAATGGTTGTATATCCAAGCATAGTCCACGCAACTAACTTAAAAACAATTTATTTACAGTGTGTACCAGAAATTAAACAAAACAGAAAACCAATTATTCAAAATCTGTTTGCTGATTGGTCTGGCCAAAACAAAATTAAGACAAGAACAAACTGCGCATGTCAATTGAACACCGATTGGGGCAACGCAAATGTGGGAATTTTCTACGCCAGTTGGGGTAATTGGGAAATTTTTAATTTTCTTTATTATGTTTTTTCTGGTACTTTTCCGATAGCAGGGTGCAAGGAAAGAATAGTCAAATAATGTAGAATTCCGTCAAATTTCTTAAACGATTTTTTGCTTGCGCTAGGCTAACAGAAAAGTACCTTTATTTTAATTCAAAAGTACTTCAGAATAAATTCGAAAGATCAAAGAATTAACAATGTTTAATTTTAAATGCATCAAACACAAACAAAATAAACAGAATCGTTTGAAATAACTGGTCGAAAGCATGTTAAGCCTTACTCATTTGGCTCTGGGGGAATGAAGATTTTTGGCAAGAAAATTAGTTTTTAATTAATAAAAAATTAATCACTCAATTAACCTGAATAAAAAATATCCTATGTTCTATTCTAGACTATAATCTATCTCTGTGCTAAATTTCATCCAATTTCATTCGGTCCATCTAGCGTGATTGACTAACGTTATTCATCCATTTATATTTATAATAGTAGTATAGATATAGATTCGCTAACTGATCGTTTATTGCTTCTTCATTTTCCTTATTGCGTGCCATTTAATGTGTTCCGGCCAAGGTTGGATTTCCTTCTTTTGGGCATAATGATATTTGAATCGCTGCTTAAAATCAGAAGTAAACAAAGAAATGTATCGCATATGCACGCAACAGCTTATAGTGTTTGCACATGTGCAGTCTGAGGTTTTCACGCATGATCTAATTAAAATAGCAATTATAAAACTCCCCTTTTTATTTTGCTTTTACTTTAATATACTAAAATCTTCCCCAATAAATGATTTACAAAACGTTATAAAAATCTCTAATAACTCCGTTAACTATTTCTCGAGTTTTTGAGGTTTCAACATACACACGCTTTCAGGAGACCATTTTATACTATATATATAAAATCAGTGTTTATATGGTAACGTAGCATGCAAAAATTAGAAGAACAATATGGTTACGTGAGGAAACGAGCAAAACGAGAGGTTTGATTAAGTTTCCTAGAAGCTTGATTTTTGATAGAAAGATAATTATCTAATTTTTCAGAAAAGTATAATGTTCACGATATTTCTAAAACAACTTCATTTAAGTAGTTTAGAGAAGGGCGGTTGATCAATTTGCCTTCAGGCAAAAAGGTAAAATGTTAGTATAAAATATTAATGGACAAATCAAGTGCTATATTCTTGGTATAAATCATTCGTGTTCCCTATGGGGCAATAATACGACATATTCTAACGATATAATTCAAGAGTATTGCAACAAAATAACAGTAAGATTGTCATGATAGCTTACGGGGTCACTGAAACGCAGGATTTTTCAGTTGCTGAGGTTGCAGAATTGGACCCTTGGGGAGAAAGTTGTTTATTTCGGTGAGTCGGAACCCAAGTAAGTTGAGTTTATTAACTTTTAAGAGAATTTAAAATCTAATAAGCTTGTTGGCAGAAGAATTATTTTCAGTTGCCATATTTTCATGGAAGCCAGCCAGATCATTTGAGTGCATTTTATACGAAACATTCCTTCGTTTTCGCATTAGAAAAATAATCCTGTTTCTGAATACCCACAATCAGCAAACATTTCAGAAGATCCTGATCCTTAAGAAAATAGGACATGCTATTAATTGTACGCATTTTCAGAATTTTTTTATCTCACCCTTTTATTTGATGTTATATTTTACTGTTACCTGCTTTCATAAGATTCAATTAAGCAACCTAGTCATAATCCTTTTTATGAAATAATTGAGTTCTAAAAAAATTTGTACATTTGTGTGTTCACAATAATAAAGGAATTCTTTAATATTTTAAGAATTTATTTCTTAGAGAGTTACTTTTAATTAAAATGTCATTCTCCATCCGTAGGAATCCATTCTCTTGGAAAGATTTCAGAAAACAAATGATTATGTGTTTAGATTATATTAAAAATATTAAATTACGTTAAAAAATAAAAAGTAGAAAATGATAAAAAATGTATAGAAACACACTTTCAGTTTACTAAAACTAAGTACTACTACACTAAGAGTACTTTTACTCCCTATTCCACTCAGAATTATCAGAGCTAATTTATTATAAGCAAACAGCTGATGAATGTTTGTTGAAAAACTAAATTATATTTAAAAAAATTTCTGAATAATGTAGATATATAGTTTTTGCGGCTTATTCTCTTTGGATTAAACACTAATTCAAACAATATCAAAGAATCGGGGGAAAATCTCAGATTAACTGAGAGCAGAGGTCTGATTTTAGCTTGTACAGCAGTTATGTACAGTTCATAAAAGACCCATTATTAGAAAGGTTCATATTAACGGATTGATTAATGCAGATTCTATTTCAGATTAAAATGAAGTGAAACTATATCATGTCGACGTATTTTTTTTATTCCAAAAACAACCAACTAGTGTTACCAACTTAAAAAAAGACGAACTTGCGAAAATAAAGATAATAATATAAATATAGAGCTGCTACAAGCTCATACAAAGATTTAAAAAAAATAACACACTCGCTTCAACCCCCTTTTTTCAGAGGGGGGGGACACTTTCATTCAGAACACAGGGTAAAAGACAACAAAGTCCAAATCAGAACTAGTACCCGGGTTTTCTAAATCACAGAGTTATCCCTAGCGACGAGGACGCCGGCGCACAGTTTTTTCTAGCAAAATAATTTATGTGTGTACATGTGTGTATCGTCTTATTATGGAAGGCATGTAGATTTTTTCTCCAGCAAAAGGGTTAAATAAAACTAAAAATTCTGCCTTTGGATTTCTTTGAATCTAGCTTTATATGCAAAAAATATTAGATGAAATTAAAAGTGACAGTCCTTCAGAACAAATGCCTAGTAAAAATCTGCCCAGATCTTGAAAAATGAAATATGCATATATATATTTACCAAGTTGCAAAGAAATTGCTCTACTCCATCCATGAAAACCACCTGCTTCTTTGCAAAAATTCCTAATAATATAAAGATGTTAGTCAAATATACGAGCGTGTTTTGAAACCTCTAAAAATGCAATAAAATAACTTACTACTCCGAAGCCATTCAGACTTGAAGGATTCAGATTCTCCAGAACTAATTTATTGCAAATAAATAGCAGACGAAAGTTTATTGGAAAAACTAAGCGCGAATGATACAAAAAAAAAATCTCGTTGAATATAAGTAAGTAGAGATAAAGTACCTGTTCCGCAACAGTGTTGCTGTCTGTGTGGTTTTATCTCAAATAAATAGCCTCCCAAACCGTTTTTCTAATGTTTTAACATTCTTAAACAGATGTTCGAGATGATGTAGGATTATTTATTAAGAAGCGTTCTGCGGTTAATGCGCTTCATGGAATATAAATATGTTCAGAGCTTCTTTAAGCTGCTGAGCACTTTGGCCGTCGGCCAACACCACGGCTGTGGAGAAAATGGAAGCTCTATGTTAATTCGTGTCGCATTTAGTGCACGAATTCTGGCAATAAAATTGAAATTGTTTCTCTGTGTCTTCACATTGGTGTATGGAGGAGGATCGATGAACTTCTTATGATTCTTCCATAACCTTTGCTCAAAAACATATGAATTATTGAAAATGTTACGATTTCTACAACAAAGAGAGTCATCCTGCAGTTAATCTTCGTTCAGACAGGAAGAGCGCGTCATTTGGGAATCATTTGGTTACATTGAGATATAAAATGTTTTCTGGAGAAATATATGTCATGTTCTTCTCCGTACTTTGTCATAAGAATAGTTTATCTTAGAACAATATTTTGTCACTTATGTAGCATTTATGTTTATTTCCGAAAAAAAATCAATGTTTTTATCAATGATTTCTCTTTAGATTAGAAAAAATTAATATTCACTTAATACTGTAAAAAACAGAAGTTTTCGATTAACAAATAAATCATGCATCTTAAAATGTAATTTTTATATTTAATGATATGAAATTATTTAGTATGAATATTATTTTATATTTCATCATATTTTATAGTTTTAAAGCTTTTTTTAAATTGATTTTTTTGCCTTAATTTTAGTTCTGGAACTATGCTCACACATGTTTTGATTTATGTAAGTTATGTTAATGAAAATGATTCTTGAGAAATCATTTGAAGTTGTTTTTGGTTTTCCTAACGTCTGAAATAGTAGAATTTCCGAGATACAAGTAGGCTCATTTCAAGTGGCTCTTTGTCAGCTCAAAAACGAGTAATGCTACAAATAATAGTCATTAAAAAATAAAATTCCATTTAAAATAATAGTTTTATGTTTCTAAATAGCAAAAATTTTAAATGTAATTGTCTGGATTGTGTATAAAAAATTATCGATTTATTTTCTTATAAAAGGAAGAGGAATAAGTATTAAAGATAGGTTTCTGGTAGGACATCTTAAAATCATAAGTAAATAATAACAAACAAGAAAAAGCGATGGCTGAAGGTTGGACATAAATGGAAAAAAGGGATCAAAACACATTTATCTGGCTATTCGTAAATAGTTGTCGCACCCAAATTTTAAGGATAAATAGTAGGTTTCTGCCTTCTGATTCCTCGTTTAATCATCGCAGAATGAAGAAGAATGTTTTAAGGAGTGTTTCTTAGGAAAATTAAACATATATCTTCAAGTTATAAATTAATTTTCTTATTTCATTCTTCCTTACTACCATTGCTCTTGCTCAGTCGACTTTAAGTCCAATGGGATTTCAGTGTTCTATGAAAATGGATAATTTAAATAAATCATATTTTATAAACATAATTATAGGTGTTTATAAACAAATTAAATAGTGGCAAATGAATGATATCAGTTCATTATTTTTTAAATGTAGAAAAATACTAAAACATTTTCATCTTACTTTTTTATGTTACTTTAAAATAATTAAAAATCAAGACATTTGTAAAGGACATGTCTATCTTTCGTTCGAAAATTTTAAAATAGCTAACATGATAAAGTTGAAGGCTTAGTTATACTGAGAATAATATAATAAATAAGCCAACTTACAATAAACTATTAGTAAATACTCTACAATACATACAACTTTTTTTGAAATAAAAGATATCAGACAATTTTAAAATAATGAGAATTACTTCAAGTAATTGCTAATAAATTCCGATTCAAATTATAAGAGTTTTTCTTTCCTACAGAAGATTTCTTTGTAAATTAAAAATTAAATCAGTGTTCTGGGATTTTTCATGGCCAGAAAGAGTAATAATTTTCTATATAACGACAACTTTCGTCAAATGAAAAAAGAAAAGAGAGGGCGAAAAAAAATCATTTTAATTTCCGCTTATCATTATTTATCTGCAGAGACTGCAATTTTGAAGGCATTAGGGACGATAAACATTTTCACTAGCAAAAACCTTTAGAGACGATACTTTTTCAAAGAAAATTATCTATACGGCCCTATGTAATTATGTAACAGCAATAGCTACTACATAAGAGACTTTAGTGATGTATGGTATTTTAATTGCATGGCTCTCATGAGTAATGATGAAAAACATTGTAATAGTCATATTATAACACCCTTTTCACTCTGAAAGCTCCTAAAACTTTGAAAATTCTTCATATCAGATGAATTTTACTATTTCATTAATCCGATTGTATTAAATATTAAAACGTATTTTGGAGGATTTCTAAGCAGCAAAGACAGATTTAACCACATTGGTTATTAAATATTTTAATATCTTGATAAAATTATAAGATTTTGATATTAAAAATATTTTTATAATATAAATTGATTTTTACAAATTTGCAGATTCGCCTTTATTTCTGGTTCACCACTGTATGCTGTTACGAATCCATAATTTTAATTTTCTACATAGTTATTCATTTAATGAGGACAAAGATTTACAATTTTAATGGATCTGCTGCCTTGGCGAGCATTTTCCAACCTTAGCGACATCTTCAGCGATTTTCGTAGTGAAAATGTAAGCTCTTAAAATTGCAAGAATTAAAACGAGATCTATGTGGAGATTCGAAGGTTCTTCCAGAAAATTTTATATCTAATAGTGATACGACAAAAGTCAAAGAAGTCACACAAGAAGTCAATTTCTATCTTAAGAGTGCTGTTGCGAGCCTTTTATCTGCTCTGAGAGCGCTATTTTTTGTTGTGCAAATTTTTAACCCTTTGCACTCCGAAAAATAACCAGATGCAAAATTATTCACCTACAGGATTTGTTTATTGCTATGAAAAACAAATATTGAGTTTCTTTGAAAAAGGAATCTACATCTCTTAACCATTACGTAGCCGTTTTTAACAAATAAATTTGGAAAATAAATAAATAAAAGGTCAAAATGATACACAATCTTGAATGGTGAGTCAGAGACACCATCGGAGTGCAAAGGGTCAATAACGATCATCTGCTTCCCTTGCATTATTTTTTTCTGCAAGTGCTGTTCTTTTCTACGCTGAAGATGTGTTTTCTACCTGTATCTAGTTTTTTTCTAGAAGGATAGAGCATCAATGACCGTTATATAGCTCGTTCGATTTCTCGCAACTTACATCCTTCGGACAGAGTTTATAACAATATGAAACCCAACAATGAAAATAAATTTTATACCAAAATCTCCTCTGATATTTTAAGCAAAGTTTCCATTTTTTTCTTTCCTATTCCAATTTTAAAACGCTAAATGTTTTCTATTTTTAAGATCACCATTTATTATTTTAATTGTAAGTGGAACTATGCAATTTAATGGCTACTTTTCTTTGAATTAATATATTTTGATTTTAAATTTAAAGATCTGAACCTTGGAAAATTCTTCTGATTTGAAGACGGCTTCAGAATTTTTTTTAACTACATGATACATTTTTGAAAATTTTTCGTTTATTATTAAAACACATATGTGAATTTTTAAATATATTGTTTCCATAACTTTTATAGTATTCTTGATCAATAGAAAATTTTTTAATTCTTCCAAAAAATCAGAACAATACTTCCTACTTGTAGTTTATTTCCCGTAGACATTTTGTCATTAAAAATATCTTAATAGCAAATGAGGATATAATTTGAGTCACATTCACCCAAACTGTTTTCAAAAAATAATGTCTCAGATATTCCATAAAAACGCTAAAAAAGGGCTAAAATTTCTTTAAAAAAACCTTGGTTCGTTTAGTTATTTTTAAATGTTACAGAAATTTGAATTATCATTCCTTATGCCAGCATTATTTGAAGACAGCAAAAATTTTTTCAAGAAGTAGGTTGTACAGTATTACATACTTTGACGGAATAACCAAAGTGCAAAATGATCTGAAAATAATTCATTCATTTGGCTTGGTGTCTCTAATTCATTGGATTTCATTTCACAACTACTCATTGACTTAATCGTAAAAAGAAGCAAGATAAAAGCGATCCCAACATTTTTTTCAGTAAAGAAGGGCCGCTGAACCTAGGAATGCTTAATACTCAGAATTAGATGGGATTCATTTAAATTGAAGCATTTATTTTCCAATTATCTTTTTATCTGCGTGTTTTCTATTTAGAAAAGAAAGGCAAGAAATAAAAAAAGATGCTTCATTCGGTTTTTGTACGGCTCTTTAATTGTAATTAATGACGTGTTATTTTCAACGAATCATTAAATCCAGTCCGGTTGAAAAATGCAAAATAAGGATTGTTTCTAAAGAAAGTAAAATAAAGATAAAACAGACTTTAGCGTTCGAAGACTGAAAAAAATAAATTTCAATTCACAGAAAGAAGCGAATTCCTTCCAACAAAAACTGTTATCAAGTAATTTTTTCTCTCATTGGGGAAAGCTGAAGCAGCTTTATTTTCAACCTAACCGTTTCTTTTGTATTTACTGTTAAAATGAATACCATACATATTTTTTTACTTCGGAGTATTTTTTTTTCTTCCTTTTTTTTTCTGAATTATTATATTTCGGTTGAATTATGTAAGACCGATAACGAATTTAAGGTATCTTAAAAAAGTTAAAGGAAAAGAAATTCCCCCAGGAGAAAATTCAAAAAATCTGTCGAATGAATAGAACATCCCGATATTCACACGAATATAAAAGCCATTTTTTTCTATAGTCACTTTTTAAAAAAAAATCCATTGCATTATTTCTGAGCATTTTATTTCCATTTTTTTGCACAGAGAGGTGCTAGATTTATAGCTTCCAAAGTGGAAAATGACATTTTTCTTTCTTCAAAATGGAAGAGAAATGGTCTTGATACAATTGGGTGAATTAGTTTATAATTTCAAAAGTAATTGGTTTTTGTTTATCCATTGAATAAAATAGACATTTTAATTTTCAATATTATAAAAATATGTATTTTTTTAATTCTATTATACTGAACAAAGAGTAATGAGATAGCTGATGATGAAATAGCAAGATTTATTTTCACTGAACATGTGAAGAAGATATTTTAAAACATCAATTCAAACGAAAGACAAAATAAACTGATAAAATACGATTCCGCTAATTTTGAATTGCAATTTGCCTTTTAGTTTTTCGCATTTCCCGCTTAAAATTGAATTACTACAGTTTCCAGGAAAATTGGAAATAATTTTAAAAAATGTCTTCTGAAAAAAAATATTACTTTTTCATTTTGTTATCTAGACCAAAAAAATATATTTAATTGTGAACCCTATCCTACCTTAAAAGAAGATAGCTAACAAATTAATCTTATGTCTATGAATAGGACGTTCATTTGCACATAAGCCAGTATGAAGATAAACATAATAATACAAAAAAAGAAATAGTAACATGGATGAAATATTCATCCGATTTTAAAATTTTAATTGTAATTGTATATGAGATATTGGTCCAGATTCATCATGAAGTTGATATTCCATCTATATACCTATTTCTGTATATACAACATTCAAAATCGAAGCAGTAAAATGTGATTATTCTACAAGCTAAGTAGACAAATTTTAATGTGTGACCTTTGCACCGTAAATGTAGAAATTTGGTTAAAAAATTTCAATTTAATTCAATTTAAATTAGATAAGGAAAACTTCACTCGTTATCAAATTTGGTTGAAAAATATTGAAGGTAAATGAGCACTTAGTTTGCTTGTGTGCATGAGAACATGACAACAGAAAAACTCTAAGAAAAGAGTTTTCAAATGTTGTTAACAATAAATTGCACCATTTATCAATCAATGACTAAAATAAATGCTCTTAATGCTTTTTGGAGTTATTTCGAATCTACTAAACAAACAAACATATTTACATATAAGTTAATTATGTTTTTTAAAAGAAGCAAGTATTCTTTTTTTTGTTCGCTTATTCACTGTTTGATTAAGATAAATCAATCCCATCTCTATGGAAACATCTATGAAATAGATGGGATAATAATCATATTTCTGTATGATTGGAAAATATGAGCGTTGTGCACAAAAAGGATCAGGCTCATTAATCAGTCATCCGCTGTACATTAATTAGACTCTGAATGCAAAGAGAATTGATGAGGATGTGTGAGGTAACACAGGAAGAAAGAATCTAGCGAGCCTGGATCAGACGGCGAAGGTCAAGGGCGCCGGGATGCGCTTCAGACTGCCCAGAGTGTAGGCGGAGGACAATGGCCGCACAAGAGGAGAGGTACATGCTCGTGCACAACGGGAACTTTCCGGCTAAATGGATGATGTCTAACAATGATAATGAATGACGCATAATGATTTTAAATGGCGGACATTAATTCGGAATGATGGACTCCGGAGGGATAAAACAAATAGATATAGACATTTTAGCTCGGTTATAGGATTATAAGTTTAGTCTTATCACATTACTGTTCTATATAGATAGTAATTAAGTTACATAAAGTATTCTATCCTAAGAAGTTAATTTGATTAGATTTATTTATAATTTAAAGCTACATGAAGACACCTTGGTAGTTGATCTCACATTACTAAATAATGAGAAGATTACAAAGACGATGTCTGAGCCGTTTTATCCTGCTCCTAACTTCAGCATCACATCATAAAAATGATGTTGTTCAGCAACAGATTAAATGTTTTTCCTTCGAACGAGCACGCTATACCTTAGATGTAATTAGATTTCGAGCCCAAAGCAAAATTTTGCCACCAGGCCGTCGTGATATGATTTGAAAAAAGATGCACTCACTGTATTTAAGATAAATTATGTAAATATTCAAATTATGGCTATTTTTATGCTTTCTTATCTGAAAAAATCCCTGGTTATATAATAGGATATGTATTACTAATACAATGATGTAAAATAATGTTAATCCCTATAAATCAACGAAAATATTAAAAATAATTCTCAAGTATCTGTAGCATTATGTAGAAAATAAATTTAACATTTCATTCTCCGAAATTTTTAAAATTTGTTACTTAAAACAGCAAATGTAGGTATATGTTATTTTTAAAAAACCAAAATTAGAAAATGATAATATTCTCTGGTGAGTTTCGCCACAGGTCAAAGTAGGTCGATGAAAAGCCGAACATTTGGTTAGATTCTTGCTAATATTCGTTGGTGTATGTTGAAAAACACAGGTGAGCTCTGGAAAGAGGTAGAAACGTGAAACCGAGAAGACATATCTGCAATGATGATCATAACGGTATAAGTTGTTGTCATAAGTAAGTTTATTTATCGTTAATCGTATAAACTTTCTGTTATGCGCTGTATAGGGAAAGTAAATCGTCAAAAAATTCGAAATTGAGATTTTGACGCATCTCCGTTTTAGAACACCCTGAATTCGAAAAAAATATTTTTGGAGAATATCCATCTGTCTGTCTGGGATAAGATTGAAATGATTGAAATTCGGCATAAGAACTTTACACCAAATTTGTAGCTTTCTATCGAATTTTGAGTAAAATCTGTTAAGAGGAAGTTTTTCAGTCCATCTATTCGAATGTAAGTTCACGTTATAGTATAAAATGGAAAGAGTTTGATAGATATGATTCGGTATATAGATTTAATATCTGTAGTTTTGACACCTGTTGAATTAAGAAACAAATCCAATAAAGGATTGAAGGTCCCTCGATCTGTAGTTGCACGAATAAATAATCGTATTAACTCAAAACAGCAATGGCTTAAATGTCAAATACTGTTGATATTAAATTTTAGGACCACAGGCACACTTTTGCGCTACATTTTGGTTAGAATTAAACTACAACTTTGGGAAAAACGTGTCTAAAGCACAAATTTGATTTTCGTCTGAAATTAACCGCATTTCAGGGATTAATCTCCAATAATCAAGCCAAGAATGACACAATAGATTCAATAAAAATTCTGAATGCACGCCAAAGGTTAATATTTCGTAACTATTGACAATGCCATTAAAGTTATCTGGATAGCAAGTTTATTTGAGAATATGCGAGACAGTTTTAGGGAAACCACTCCCATTGGTTTCTGAATTAGTTTGTAATGACTATTATTTCCTTTTCTCGATTAGAATATTCTATATGTTTTTAATATAACTGTTTATCTACATGCGTTGTGACTTACACTTGCTCCTACTTTGATATAGTATGTATCATATAATTTTTAATAATAATTATTGTTAAATGTTAAAGTTTTGTTTTGACATAAGTACATGCTGAATGTTAAATTTCGTCGGTGTAAAGGAGTAAAAAATATATGAAGTAAATGCTTCGGCACGCATTGTGTTTCTATTAGAATACTGACAAATATAGACATTTACCAAATATCGGTCTGTCACAGTAACTTGTATATACAGTTGCATGATTTTGTATATGAAACAGTAAATTGAAAGTTGAAAATAAGTATACCTCACTAGTATTATGCTCAGTTGCATACAAATAGAGGCATGTTTAATTTTCAAATTCGGTTTGATAAGGAATACTCCACAATGCATTGCGCTTTCCTCTAATGTGGGGCTAATTCTTCACACTGTGCGAAAATCTACAGTATTGATATTCAACTTTTCATGCCAGATGAAAAATTAAGATGAAAGCGAAAAGCTGAAAAGGAAAAGAATAGAAACTATTTGGCGAAATTTTTATGGTTTTAATGCTTAATAACAGTGGCATTTTCGTTGAATTGGACATAAAAGGCTTTTTGAAACGTATTTCTTTTTACTGAAAATAAACCTTTTAGAAAATAAAAGAATTCGATTATTTCCTTGACCACATTTTTCAAGTATTTCACAGATGAGCGGTCCATTTGGATGTTGATAGTTCATAGTGCCAAATCGATCGAGAAAAAGATCGATTCATAACTCAATCTTCTGCGGCTTAGAAAAGAAGACAGATTATTATTTGTTTCAACTTTAACCTTCACTGTATGAACGACATTAAATCAATTAAAACCTCAGAAGAACGATGAAGATTTATTGCGATCAATTGAGTTTTAGAAACTCCTTCTGAATAAATTAGCTTATTTTGTCTAGAGAAGAGGTAGAATGCAAGCAAAGAAATGTTCACAAAACGTAAAGATAATTTTTTTAGACTATTAAGTTCCATTTTCAACTGTTTGTAAAGTTTAATTTAAATATGCAATTAATTTTTTGTTTTTTAAATTAAAATTAATTTTAAACACCTGCTCGATTAAAATTCAAAAATGCTCCTACTGAAAATGCCATTACCAACTGTTACAAAGTTATAAACTAATAATTTTTGAATTTTTGAATTTGCAAATACGCTGTCTTAAAATAAACTTTTTTTTCACGATAAAAAAAATACGTACAGAAGTTGGGCTTTTAATGAAAAAAAGGGGGCGGGCTACTAATTTAGGAGCAAAATTAACGAAATTATTTTGTAATTTTACAAGTTAGGTTTTTAATTAAGAAAATGCTTAAAATTCTTTTAAAATTATTAGAATTACAAATATAGTAAAAGCAGTAACTACAGGAAGTTCTATTAATCAAATTTCTTACACTTGTGATTTTTCCTTTAGGGCTATGATATTCACTTTCAGAAAAGGTCTTTTTTAAGCTAAATCTCTAAACACTATATATAAGACGAATTATAAATGATTTTAGATTCTTCCTTATACACATAGATAGAGTTAAAATATTGAACATAATACAAAATGAAGCCTTAAACTTTGTTTAGTATAGAATATTTTGTAAATATACTTTCAATGGGAATGTGAAATTCTTTCTGTTTATACGTTTTCTGTCGCACTTAAAGGAGGCGTTAGCAATAGGTTAGATTAAATTGAATTATGGGGTCCTTAAGCAATTTTCTTCTTTGAGTATTTAATAATCTAACTTCGATTAAGGCAGGATTTACAATATACCACCATGAAATGTAGATTCAAGAAATTTCTCAAGATTTGAATTGTCACATGTGAATCATGTATGATGGATATTATTGCATACCTCAACAAAATGTTAAGCTACCTTCTGTGTTGTGCTCAAAGTTTTTATTTTCAACATTGATGCCACTAAACCCCAACCCCATTGATACAACCCCAGCTTTATGAAACAGCAGAAGTATCAGAAGTGCGACAAAATGGGAAATTGCGTTTACTCACCCGGCAAAAACTATGAAGCAGTCTAGTCTGTTCCATGAGTCGCTCATGTAGCTCCCTTTTCCCGTGATGCCCATGGCGATGGTCTTGATCATCATCTCGATGGCGAAAAAGGCGAAAATGAAGTCGTCGAACATCTCGAGGAGGCGGCAGCGGCTCGAGGTGCACACCTCGTCGGCGCACGGCTGGTACATGCCCAAAGTGATGCAGTTGAACAGGATGCACATCATACTCACACGTTCGAACCACGTGCACACAAGGGAGTTAAGGGAAATCAAAGGTGTACTCTTATAACATTTATGACATTACACTCATTACATTAATAAGCAATATGAATATACAGGAAATGTAAAATGAATAATGTGCATCGAAAACTATGTGAACGTACATAGATATCATTATTAACACTTTTTGTATTCGTCAATTTAAATTCAATCCTTTCTGTAAAGGCGGATAAGCTGAAAAATATGTTAAAAGCAATCCTATTACACACAAAAAACTATAATGCATTTGTCCTTAAGAACAGAATATATATATATATTTGAATTCTAAAGACCTAACTATGAAGAAATTTCTTTAATATTGCGTAGATATTGTCTTAAACATGGTAAAATAAAACATTAATTGCACATTCGTATTATATAATTCTTCTTGAGGGTCTCGAATAAGATAAAAAGTTGTCGCATAAGAATTAACTCTCCCAGACGACGAAGCATACCTCCTTGTTGATATACCGGCATGTCTGCTCAGAATGGATCGGGTTTTATCTTCCTTGGATACCTCCTTATAGACCCTACGCATGCAATGAACTTTGCTCTTAAGTTATTTACTCTCCTCGATGATCAAAACAATGTTTTCAGATGATTGAGCGATGAAGTAGATTCTTGTTATCTTCATTTCTATATCAGATTTTAGTTTTTTTAAACTAAAAATTAATTTTTTAAAAAATAATGAAAAAGTAAATTG
>JAOUZG010009955.1:3844809-3858850 GCA_026289955.1 Argiope argentata | reverse complement strand
GTTCAAATTTTCAATCTTTAATTAGATACTTTTTATTCATCCACTCGTTCAAGTAAATTTTTTAAAACTTGTTGTGGATGATATTCGATGTTAATACAGAGTTTCAAATACTAATTCATTCGTTAAACTAAATTCATTTTTAATACTTTAAATAGATTTTTAGCAGTTTGTAAGGAGCATTGAAATCAACAGGCAGTAGCTCAACCTGTAAAATGCGAGGATCTCAATATTTTTCGCGTGAAGGTAGAAGAATCCGCATTCAATTCTTGAGAAAATCAATCATTTTTTGATAAATTATTTATATTAGTTGTAATTATGTGATTAAAGGTAACTAAAATAAAAAAATTCTTTGTTGACCTAATTAGGAATTGACTTAAATTTTTTAAATATTACTTTTGTTTTTTTAATGACTTCATAGGTTCAAACCTCGTCATGGAATTTCAAATCAATAAACTAGGATCCTATAGTGACGTGACTGCCAAAGGTACTATGAAGGTTGTACAAATACTCCGGACAACAGTCTTATAATGCGTTATGAGGGTAAAATGTTATTATTATTACAATTTTTTTTAATAAGATATGTTTCAAAAGGCAAAAAAAAAAATGTCTTGCTCTAGGTGCCATTTATTTTTGATAAATCACTGATGACAATTGGTGGCCAAAGAAATCATGCTTGTCTTATGACAACTAAAAAAAATTATTAAAAAGTGCCAAGCAAAATCGATGATATGCCTCAGAAGAGCATTTTTGATTTTGATGGCATTGGCCCTATTTAAATTAATGTACATAGTTTTAAGTACTTTAAGTACGTAAGTTTTAGCATAAGCATCATTTCATGCCTATAAGAATTTTCGCATTTGAAAATAACAAATGGCACCTTGAAAAGAAAAAGAAAAAAATCTAAAATGCATCGTATTCTTTGTACCTGCTAGAAGAGGCAAAATCATTTCATTAATCATAAGGAAGTCACTGTGGTCAAATGGAAATATGCTGGAGAATTGTTAAGTTAAGCGAATAGGTAAAAATAATATGAAACTTTTGTACTTAAATTCATTTTAACGTGCCCTCTTAAAACAATGTACTTAAATTTCAAGCTGGAAAAATCCTTTTAATAAATGGAATGATTTATGAGAACTGTTGCAGGAGCGGAAAATCATAAAAATAAGGATATAAAAGCAAGAGATGCAAAAACAAGGAGCTCTTATGCCGCCGCAAAACAGAAACTGGAAACTTGAGAACTAGAGAAAGAGAACCAATTATTAACATGAGAGCTCTTCATATTCTTTCTTTTCTTTCTCAGATATACTTATTGTCTGCAAAGGTACTATAGCAGGTATTGTTGAGGTTATTTTTCTCCCTTTTCCAAACTTAATTACCTTTTTATTTTGTTTGTAAGGTTTTCAATAGATGGCGCCACACAAATATTTTGAAACTATTTTCTTGTGCATTGTTTTAGTGCTAAAATGTACGTTTTTGTAACATTATGTCAGTAGGGTTGACATTTTTTTCTTTTTTATGTAAACTCAGGAATGCATAATTAATGGAAATATTTAATAAGTCTCTTAGTTAAAAGTTATTATGTCAAGTTTTAACTTAAAAGACTTATTAAGTCGTGATATTCGAAATATGTCAAGATATTCGAATTTCACAATTATTTCATAAGTAAGACATTTTCAATCCATATTATTACATTTTCCACCCACATAACCAATTTCATCCATATATATTTTTACAAGCATATAATCGAGGTAAATATATCAATAAAATAATAAATATTTCTAAAGGTTTAATTTGAATTTTTTTAATTGAATATTTTATTAAGAATGAACGCCTATTGATTGCCATTAGGGAAAATTGGTTCCGGGGAATTATTATTGTTATTATTAACGTCATTATTTATCATTATTATTTCACAATGGGAATAAGATTTTATAATTTTTTCTCGATCTTAAGAGCTTTCTATCTCAGATTGTAAAGCCCATCTTGGTGTGTGAAGTCGCTCTTTTCTTTAAACTCAGTACCGAACCTATCCAGTTACGCACAAAAGTACCCAGAAAAAGATTCCCAAAGTATTTCGAATTAAATGGCTTCCGTCCCCATGATGGCAGCGGTTGCACGAATGGTCCTCTTCAAAAGGAAACGCAACAAGACAATTTCTTTTCATTCCGCTGGCCACGGAAGTGTGGCAAACATTTTTCTCCCTCTGAATGGAGGCTCCTCCAGCGGCTATTGAAAAGGGTTCCGCGGGAGGGGATCATTAAGGGTCAGCGGCACTCTTGTTTCTGGTGCCGGAGAACTTCCTTTTACTTTCGTTCAATTCCCGGCAGTGCAGGGATCTTGTTTCTTCGCCTCCTTAAGCACCTGGGAAGTTTGATGATGCTTTTAGCTGGGGGTTGCACAGGCGACTTGTATGACGCAGTTGTGGCGCAAGAAAAGCATCGTGCGATTAACCCCTGTGTCCCCCTCTCCTTAGGTTTTGTTTACTGGAGGTATAGAGACTGTAGTTATTAACTTTTTAAAAAATTCCTACTATTAGTTCACACTCTCTCTATATGCATATATCTTGTTTAAATTTTCAATCGTTGCTAAAATATTTTTTATTCATCCACAGAAGTTCAAATACATTTCTTTAAAAACTTGTAGTGGATGACAATTGATGTTGATACAGTTTTTTCAAATATTAATTCACGAATTAAATTTAACTGATCTTTATTACTTTAAATAGAGTTTTAATAGCTTGTGATGAAAAGTGAGATCAGCAAGCAGTAGCTCAATTGGTAAAATACTAGGATTTCAGTATTTGTCACGTGAAGGTAAAGAATGCGAATTCAATGCTTGCAAAGATCAATAATGTTTTGATAAATTATTTATGTTAATTGTAATTTTTAACACAAAGTATTTAAAATAAAATGTTCTTTGTTGACTTAAACAGGAATTAACTTAATATACTTTTGTTTACAGGCTGTGACATATATAGTTTAACTCTTAAAACATTAATATTTTAATCCTTTCAAGATTCAAATCCATTGAGAAAGTAAATATTTTGTAAAATTTTTAATTCTTTATTATAATGGATCGACGGTGGTTCGGGGGATGTTCTACTTCGCGACTGTAAGTTTCAATGTTAGAAATCCAATTCTAACTATAATTCTAGAAGTATGTGGCAGGGCTTTAAAAAAAATTCTGTTGACGAGGTTAAAATTTCCTTCCTAGACTAGAATGTATAGGGTATGGGTTTTCAGAGGCATCGTCCCCTGGAAACTTATCAACCCTTCAACTTATCTTTATCAAAATTTTGAGATCTTTCTCAAAATAGTCAGTCACCTCAATACTTCGAACAGGATTATTAATAACTCAAAATAAAACTAGAACTTTTTATATTGCTATGTTTGATTCATAGATTTGTTCTCCGATCGAAGATAAGATTATGTAATTCCATAAATATTTCAAAGAAACCATCGATTTTATTATCCTATGAGTTGAAAAGTAGAAGGGGGTAATTCTTGCTTTGTTCCAAAAAGAGATTTTTGAATTTCGTATAATTTTCTTTCAGGGTATAAGCTGCAGATAAATAATAGAAACTGAAGAATATTTAATAAATAAAACCGTGATCTGCAGTTTTATGGTTACACTATTTCAATGCACTGTCGACCAAATGCATTTGAGATCAGAAATAGTGGGCCATGCATTTGTTTTTATAGAAGTTGGGCATAAAAATCATGGAGATAAAGATATTTTTTTGGAAATCTGACCATGGCTCAAAATAAAGGGAACAAATCTTAAGAAAATATGGTTTCTTTTTTGTTTGAAAGAAGAAAAATCAGGAGGATAAAGATATTGTTTTGGAAATCTGACCATAGTTCAAAATAAAGTGAATCATTCTTAAGCAAATATTGTTTCTTTATCTTTTTTGTCTAAAAGAAGAAACATTTTTTAAGAAACGTTCTTTTTCCCATCCTTATTCGTCATCACACAAGTTAACATTGATTTTTCGAACTCATGAAAACGTTATTATATTTGAAATATTTTCCAAAATTATTTGGACACTTAGAAGATTCCAGTCACCACAAACGACGGGCCCGAAGACTTGCATCATATAAATGGAATACTTTATCTTTACAAAGGAAGCGAATGAATTCGGGCTGTGATAAAACGATAAATAAATGAAAAATATGTAAGCGAATCTATACTGTATTTAGAATTGTTTCCAATAGAATCGGTGAAAAACGATAAAAAATATTATTATTGTTATATATATATATGTTACTGAAGTGTATAATTCAATTATTTAATGAAACAGCTGATAATGATTTCAGTTATTTTGTAAAACATCTATTTACTTCATGAAAGAACTGATAATGTTATTTGAAATAACGAATTTCATTTTTTAGTTATTATATGTACGCTAACACATTCTTTTAGTTACTTTCGTAATTAAAAAAACCCAGCATTCTAAATAATTCTGAATTATAGTTTCTATATCCGATTCTCTAATTTACAAAATTATTTCATTCGTAACCACTCCTTATATTTATATCCTGGATATTATTGCTTCCTTTATTTCTCCTTTGTTTTAAAATTTTTATCTTTAGATAAAAATACATTTTATGATACGTAAAAAAATTAATAAAATAAAACAAAAAACGTTTTCTTATAGTAAAACATCTGGGTCAAAACATCTTGAGGTTGTGGCTAACGATAAAATAATACTGAATTTAAAAATAATAACTCAAAAAGCGAATGAGTATATTTAGCAACCGCAAAATTTAGAAGTAATCTTTTATTTCAGAAAGAAAAAAATCGCATTTATACTTATCGATTTTTGACATTTATAGATTAATAATTGTAGTTATGGTTTTTATACTTATAGAATACTCATAGATTTCTTATATCAGCTTTAATTATTTGCAATATTTAAATTTAATAGAAGAAAATGATCTTTGCGATTGAAATACTTCTTTTCAGAACACATTTTCTTTACATAATTTCAACAAGATATAATATTTTATATATTTCATATAAAAATAAAAGAAAAAAAAACAGTTACAAACAATATACAGCTTATAATAAGGATCAACATCATAATGTGAATTCTTTTTGAAATGCGGTTGGGAAACATTCTTAACCATTTTATACAATGCTCTATTTTATAACCCTTTTTTTTTTAACTTTCATTTATTTGAAAGAAACAGCTCATTTGTGTTTTTCGGAAATGACCTAAACGGCCTCGGCAAACGAAATAGTAGTAACCCTTTCGGGAGAGATTTTGTTTTGCTGGTTGCAAACAGATGGAAATCTTGCTTTTCAATGCATAACAGCGGCCACTGACATGAAAGACGAGTTTCCAATACACCAACAGCGGCAATAGAGAGTAAATAACACAAACTGATGCAATTCTTCGCAACAAAATGATTGGAATTTCGTAACTGGTCTTTCACCTCTTATCTGTCAGGTTTACATCGGAATATATATTTTTTTTTCTCCTTCGATACACAGTGAATTAACTGAGCGAGTTATTTCTTCACATCTGTCTGGAATCCTTGAGAGATTATAAGTAAGTAAGGATAATTAATTCTCGCATTTGTTTAATAACAATTTCAATTGCAAAGAATAATTATAAATAGCTAAGAAAAGAAAACCGCTTTTGTTGATGCGTGACTTTATCGTGGTTATTTTGCAAATTTTGTAAAATCTTATGTGATTTTCCTGCACAATACCGAATGAATTCAGGTATAAAAATTTATTTTCATTGGAGTTATTTATCTTACTGAAATTTAGAAATATAATGCAAAGTTTCCAACCTTTTTTAAGACCATTGTCGGTTCTTCTATATGAGTATGAACAGTATAAATTCAGAACAGAGACAGCTAACAAATGATATTTGGTGTATGCTTTTCACATTCAAATGACAAATGTATGAAATGGTTGGCCATATCTGACAAAGTAAAGAAATAATATTACATTGCATCATATTGTAGGCTATACGGATTAAATATGTTACATTGTCTAAGTATGCTAGAAAACACACTCTCACTGATTTCTATTTTCATTTTTGAAGAATTGTTATTGTTTAAAATACATAAAATAATAAACTCAACTAAAGATGGACCAGTGGAGGAATTTAGACTCTTTTCAATTCAGATAAAAATTTATTTATAAAATCTAATAACTAAATAAAAATATTTACTTCATTGTCCCGAATAAAACTTTTTTTGCATTTAGAGTCTGACAAAAAAAATTAGAAAGATTTTGTAAATAAAGAGGTACAGAATTAGAGAAGAATGGGATAATTATCGGGATTGTTAAGTTTTTTTTTATTTACTCGCAAGCTTCCGAAACATGGAACATATTACATTTAGTTTTACGGTAGGCATTATTGTAGCCTATATTCAGCTATAGCGATTTATCATATTGAACACTTCTTTTCCTGCTTCATTGATTGGGTTCAAAATATGATTCAGATTTATAATTTTAATGAACTGTCTATAGATTACATTTCTCTCATCTATGTCATTGTTATTTCAAACTGCATACTATCCAGGCACTGATTAAGAGATGGATTTAGAGATTCTACAGTCCTCTTCAATGCACATTACGATCCATATTTATTAAAAAAAATATATCTTTTAATTACTGACCACCATAGTTTTATACGTCAACAAACAAAAAATGTGTATGTTTTTATTTACTTACCCTTTACTGTGCGTATAGTAGATAAAAGTGACAAATTAACCATAATTATTAATTGATCGTTTCTTACAAATAAGATTTTAGTGTTGTGTTAAAATTTTGTTTGAAATAAATTTTAAACAAAAGTAATATTGAAAAATCCTTGTTTTATAGGAAATATTGAGCGGAAAATAGCAGAAGCTGTTTAAATGAATAAATAGCATTCCAATATATTACGATAAGTGATGCATAATTATTCTTCCTTTAGTTTATTATTAAAGTTAAACTCCCACCTTTTATTTAATTAAAGTTATAATAATAAATTTCAAACATATAATGCACTTGAAGAATTTCATAATTCATTAAATTCAACTTTCTTTCTCGAATTAAAAAAATTTTAAACTTCGATTTAAATTAACGTTCTATACTTATTTAACCTTTTGCACTCCAAAAAAAATTAAATGAAAAATTATTCACCTAATGCAAAGATTTGTTTATTGCTATGAAAAATAAATATACACAATTCGTTTATGTCGAATTTCTTTGAAAAATTAATCTACATCTCTTAACCATTATGTAGAAGTTTTTAACAATTAAATTCGAAAAATAAATAAATAAACTGTCAAAATGATTCACCATCTTGAATGGCGAGTCAGAGGCACCATCGGAGTGCAAAAGGGTTAAAATATGCTGGGAAAAACGTGAGAGAAGTTGGTATAGCCTTACTTTCACGCTAGATTGGTATTCATCAAAGTATTTCGTAAAAGAATGGTTAGAATGGTTCCGTTAATTAAATTAAATTTAATGATTTAAACTTTCTAAAGGAATTAAGCGTCATAATGGAGTTTAATTAATAAAAAATGTGCAAAGATGTTGTCCAAGGTAATACGAGTTCTTGTATTTGAAAAGGGAATTGCTGCTTTTTTAACTAGAAAGAACTTGTAGAAATTAGATGTCTACGAAAGTACTTCTGTCGTTTAGTAAACATTAAAAAAAGTTCGTTTAGCATTCGTTCATAAGATATAAAATTATTTTAAATAAATTATATAATCTTTATCAATTACATACTGTATTCATAATATGACTCAAAAAATTTCGTGTCCTTTACACGGTATCGTAACGTGACAGAATGTATTATAAAATATTTATACGTGCGCATGGATATTATAATTTATTTCTTTTTTCGAAAAGTGTGCATCAGAAGCAACAAAATTCAAACTTCTGAATTATTCTATCCGTTCTCTCCTCTAGGAACGAGGAGATCGAAGGGAAAATACTAATAAAATACCGTCCATAAATGTAATAAATAAAAGCGTGATAAATTCAGAACAAGTTTCCTACCTGCTCAAAATCGGCACGCACCTGCACACTTTCCCCCTTTTATTACTTTCTCTGGCGAAAGTCTAATACTTTAAAATATTTTTCATAAAGAAAATGAAAGAGAGGGTGGGTGATTAAAGTAGTAGCCTTAAAGTCAGTGTTGGAGGGGGAAAAAAGCTACCAATATCTCTCAATACACTTTTTAAAAGATTCCAATAATCATTTTTGAAACATTTAAGAATATATCCCAGAAAAGAAGCGTGTGCATTAGGACTTTCTGCAGTCACGTCATTAAAATGCCCTGGCTGCCCCTCTAGTCCCTCACCTCCCCCCTCTTCTCTTAGTCATATCGATTCTTCTCATCCATATATCGATAATCAACGTTGAAGGATGGAAATGGATTGTTTCTTAGAGATAGAAAAAAAATTCCAGAAATTACTGAAGTCAAGAGAGAGAGGAAAAAATGACCGACCCAATATTGTAGGAAAAGAGGAAAAAATGCCCTGGAATAAATCGATAAACCTATTAAGAAACCTGTCGACTGCCATGAAGTAAAAAAAAATGAATATTTTCCCTTGAAGTATTCTTTGGAAACTGTTTAATATGGAATCGTAGTAGTTACATTTCGATAGCACGAATGAAAAAATGGTTGCTTTTTTACTTTTGTTGTTTCGAAACATGCCATTTTTTATTTATTTATTAGAACTGCAATTTTCTAGTTTGTTGACTACGGAATGTTCGAGACGAAACAGAAGAGAGCGAATGTAAATTCGCGTCATGTGCAAGCAACGTGCAATCAACATTTTTCTCTACATCTTTTCAAGAACGCATTTTAAGCTTTAATTTTTCTGAATTCGCAAAATTTTAAAATTCGCAGACTCATTGATTTTAACGAGATGGAGAAGAATTCATTCAACGAAAGTCGCACTGGTTCCTATTCTTTCTTTTTCATCTGATTACATTTAACTCGGCAACTCCCAAATAATTTATCATTCTTAATATATGCAGCTTTCGATAGAATAACATCCGGGTAAAATGTCTATCGTATACATTTTTTTCTTTTGTTATTTTTTGTAGGAACATTAGCCGTGATGTGCTTTTGGTATATATATTTTAGTTGTCTTTTGATATTTCTTTTATTTTGTCGTATATGAAGAATGCAGAGAGAAATTATTTTTTCGGAGAAAATTTCAATCACAAGATTTCGGCAAGATTCTTATGCCTCAGAACATTTCTAGTTTCAAAGAAATATTTTGAAAAGATATATGAGCAATGAATATGAGAGCAATAACTCAAAAACGCAACGGATCAGATGAATAAAATTTGACGTTTTAACGGTAAAGAAATTGTAAATCTATATTAGATTTTGACCGAAATCCATCAAAAGGAAGAAGTGTTTTTCCTGAAAATCGGTTGCTTTCTTCACTCTTCTATAAGACTCCATAAAAAGACGCCATACTTGAAAAACTGCTTTTATTTTTCCCGCTATCTAGGAAAAAAAATTATATACCTTTTTCGACTCTTGTTTTTATTGGCAACTACATAAGCAGTCATAACAGTGAAATCACAAAAATAAATTTTTTGTATGATTTTTACCAAATAAAGCTATAAAAAGTTTTCTTTCTTGAAAATTCTTTTCTTGAAAAGAAAATCAGAGAAAAAAATCGCAGCAAATTCAAAAGAATCTGAAAAGATGAATTTTAGATTTTAAATTTGGTGTGCGCGCGAACACACACACATGCACAGTTACTTAACTATAAAAAATTTCCCCTAACGATGCCTATTAATCAAAATTGTGGCTAACATTTGACTGTCTCTTCATCCTGAATAGAAACTAAAGTAAGAATTGTTAAAATTTAGGTCCACTCAGATCAAAGCCGTATTATTAAATAGATAATTTTGACAGTTGACTTGGGTCAAAACTTTCGAGGATCTCTCTCAAAATTTCTCAAGTTGTCAAAATTTTAGAGGACCCTACAAGGATTCTACAAGGTAATTTTAAAAATACAGACTTATTAGATGAGCATTATTTATGAAAAAAATTATAAATGCAAAAACACACTCCTAAAATAAATGAATAAATTCTATAACAATACTAATGCTTCTTATTATAAGAAATAAAAGAATCTCATAAAAAGAATTTCATAAGAAAGAAAGAATAAGAAATCCAGGAAATCCTTAAATTTACAACAGAGAATAAAAAATGTAATTATTTTGCATTCCTTGTTTATACCAACGTAAAAAATGAGCTTTGGATTTTAAATGACATACACACACACGTAGATATAGATATATAAAGAGAGAATATTTAAAATAAGCTTTCCATAATTACATTCTAAATTCATAAAAATGACGAAAGGAAAATCATGAGAAACAACAGGTCATTACAAAATGCAAATTTAGATATTAATAAAGTATTTTTACTGATACCAACTATCTATTTATATTGAATAATATTTGGTTACAAAACAGACCGAGAAACCTTTTCTGATCATGCGGCATTAATGATAAATCTGGAAGGAAGTACTCTAAAATGAGAAACCTTCCAATAATTGCTATGATTTTGTCCTTTAATTCTTATCTTGTTCTATCATCATTATAAACTACTTTGTTACATTAGTGAAACAAAACAAAATCACTATGCATAAGTCGTCACTACACAATTTGCTAACAATTGCTGCGGTTACCAAGAAAATTATTATTATAGTGTCCTGAAAATATCGAATAGAATTTCATTTACTAAGTAATGCAATTTGTATTTTTTTTTCATAACAAAAAAAATTAATTTACCATTATAAACTTTTATTTACTTTTTTAATTTAGAAAAATATAAATTGGTAAACAAAATGCAACAAATTTTTCGATTTTTCTAAATGCAAGAATACATTGCTGAATTAAAATATTTTTCTGAAAATTAACTTGGAATTAATTTCAGTTTTGTGATAGATACCATTTTATAAAGCATTAAAATTACAATAAATTGCCTCTTTTAATTAAATTATTAATGCCAAATGCATAGAGATGTCCTTCTTAGAATTAAAACTTTGTTGACGGATACAACCTTATTAGTATACGTTAAATTTTTTTCTTACAACCTATGAGAAGTATTTGATCCCAAATATAATAACTTGACAGTCAATTCATCATCTTTGATTTATCAAATGGGTATTTATACCTCTCAACTACTCATCTCATCATTAAACTTGATTGACTCTCATTTTTATCATTGCCTGAGAAAAAAACTCAAATCTGATATATTTATCGCCAAATAGCATCGTCATTATGTCGTTGGGGATCATCAATTACTCCCAAACAGCATTAAGATGTCATAAACGACTACTTGGCGAGAAAACTGACTGCTCTTTCTCTCTTACTTGACTTCATAAACCACCAGGTCTAAGTCTCCTCCATCTGGAAACTTACTACTACTACTACCAGATAAATAAATCCTGTAGCCATTTCATCTCCACCCAGTCTTGTCCTCTGGATTTATTCGAGCATGTCCTCTCTTCACATTCCATCCCACCCCGCTCCTCAAGACCTCCTCTGAATGCATGGCACCTGAAATTTATATCTAAAGGGAATTTTAGAGGATTTAGAGGATGCACACACACGATGTTATGTGCTGACGGCGTGTAAAACAATACAGCGAACATCGCTCAATTTAATCGTACGTTTGTGACTCCAATGTTTGAAATGATAGAACATCGCCAAATGATTGTATTGTGCACATGTTAGTTGCATTAGAATGGGTTAGGTACATAGTGGAAGGAAATGAAGATATTGTCCATTGTACCGTGAACCACCTGCTGGTTCATGCTGCATCGAAGCATGCAGGTGGTTTGGATTTGAATAATCTGCGGGCGAATGTTTAGAGGAATACTGCTGTGCCAAATAAAGGTTGACATTTGAACAATATATGTACTCAAAAATGTAGTATATAAAGAAATATAAAAAGTATTTAGTTGAGAAGAAAGAAAAAGAATGCGCTTTTATGCAAATGGTAGTACCTGAATCAGATATGAATGTTCCCTTTCTTTCTATCTCAGATATCATAAATGATTATAAATACAAATACATTATTGAATATGAAATAATACAGATACCTTTTTAAGAAAATTTTGGAAATAACGCTTTCATTATGAATTGTAATCTTATTTGAAATGCATTTGAATTTCTTATCACCTTCATCAGAACAATAAGACCACTTTTTTGCTCAGAAATTTAAATCCATTTCAGATCAAAGCCGGATTGTCATGCAGGTAAAGTTAACAATTGCCTTGGGGTCTCAAAACTTAAGAGAATCTTACAAGGATTCTATACGACCGTTTGAAAAATACAGGCATCTAAGATGAACAAAATTATAAACAAATAAATATTTATAAAACAAATTTTATGAATGCAAAAACAGCCATATTAAAGAAATTATTAAATGTTTTAATAAAATTTCTTTTTACCAATTTCTTCAATCTATCTTTGCTGGAATTTAATGCATAAATGTAACTTAGATTTATCTGTTAAGTAAGCTCATCTTTGTTTAATTTTAATTCAAAGTTCTATGTTTATACTAAAGCTTCTTATGCCGGCTTTCTGGCATAGGGTAAAAGCATATTTTTGGTGATCTCGGCTTCCTGGATCAGGCATGGTTGTTCTTCTGTGTTTTATCTGTAATGTGTGCGGATATGCCGCCCCCCCGTAAAAAGGGACTGCGCAAGCAAATGTGTGATAAGAGAGTAGCTAAGTCGTACTCTTGGCCCAGTCTGCGCTACTTCAAACAAGAGACGTTTATTTTGGCTTTGATGCATCAGCTAGATTGTCCATGGCAAGTGCCATTAGAAACAACAACAGCAAAGCTTCATAAGAAACATGCAGAAAATCTTTAAATTTACTAGTGAAAACAAAAAAGTAATTACTATGTATTCCTCATTTATACCAATATAATTAACATTTATAAAGGCCGAAACTTTTTGTCTGAATATATTAAAGTCAGTCATGTCACCGTATTCTCGAAGTCGTTCTTAATTTGCTTTTCTAGATTTAAGTATTTTCATGCAAAATTTTATATTATTTGAAAGCTACTTTTTAATTACTTATAAATATAAACTTTCGATTTAAAAATTAAAGCACTGATAAGTTCTTATATTAAGCTATTTACTTCAAAAAAGCAGAAAAATAACATACTATTTACGGGTATGAATCAAATTTTTAATTTTTATTTTAAATTTGTCGATGAATTTAATAACGATTAGGGAGATTGTAGCTATTTCCTGCAAAAATTAAAAAAAAAATTATTTTAACCGAGTAAGAAGATTAACCTGGTTGTTGCACAATACAAAAGTTTTTACCGTTACTACAACCCAGTATCATCACAGTATTTTACGATTTTAAAAAAGTTTAAGACATAATACTTCATTTAAATATTTCTGAGCATTTCTAAAATAAAACTTTTACTTGCACAATACTCGAGACTTAACTCTCACAATCCCACAAAAATGTAATCATTCTCCTGACCTACTTTTAGGAATTATAACGTAGAGTCTGTTCATGGAATTTTGATTAATTCTTCGCATTATCGTTTTCCGACCTTCGATCTCGATGCTCTCATTTTTTTCTTCTTCTTTTGCTTTCTCTCTCTCCCACCTTCCTTCCTTCTTTTTTTATTATTACTTTATAGCGTTCCCAAAGGGGTGCAGAAAGAAGAACACCCGATCCACCCAATGCCCACATGTTGCTGGTCCACCTTCAAGGTTGGACCACGCCCAACCAGAAAGGCCACCCGATAACAGGTGGAAAAAAGACTTCCGGTGGCATCGATTTCGAAGCTGCAGAACTGATTTTATTTTTGTGGTCGGTCAGAAGTTTTGGAATGCTTTGAAATGAAAGAACTAAGGTGATTGTGAGCTGATTTGCGATGCTATTTGTCTAATTACTTATTTGCTTTCTTTAATGTTCCAAATTCTTTTCAATTAAAATACTGGACCAGACTATAAGGTAATAATAAGATTCTTATATATATATATATATATATATATATATATATATATATATATAT
>JAOUZG010009955.1:3826086-3844709 GCA_026289955.1 Argiope argentata | reverse complement strand
AAAATAAGGAATTAACTATGCTTCAGTTTATTCAATACTGATTTATAAATGCAAACTTCTTTGTAATCTAAACAGTTAATAGTTATGTATTCCCTATTTTTCAGACTGATCTTAATAATTCAATGTAGAATTCTTTGTAGTCCAAATAATTAATAGTCATATAATTAGTATATTTTACATATTTATTTATTCTGTAACATGGCTTACAGTGATTTTAATGGTTTAATCTATGTCCTGTCCCAGCTGGCATGTAAAACCGAAATAGTTTCAAAATATGCATAAATTAAACCAAAAGTATTTCAGCAATACAAATGCTGGAAAAGCAAAGACTAAACGTAAAATATTCATATTATAATAATATCTGTTGTTATTAGTGACACTTACCATGGACAAGCTTCATCGTGCCATCATGAGTTTTAAGCCGATAGGAGTGTCTCTTGTTTGGAAGTAGCACCAACTAGGTCCAAGAGTCGACTTAGCTACTCACTCATCACAACCATTTGCACAACTCTTTTTTACAAGAGGGCACATTCACAAGTCTCAATGACAGAACGCAGAGGAACCACCATGCTCGAACCTGAGATGGTTAACTCTTGGGAAAGAAACTTGGGAAGAAGATACAGCCATAATAATATCTAATTTCAGTTGTCAAAATCATGTCTTAATAATTTAATCTAATCTAATTAATTTAATCAGTAACTTAGATTGTTACCTAGGAGATCAAATAATGAAAATAATCATATTTTACATTTGAATTAGTTTTAAGGAAATTTTATCTGGATAAGGGTTAGTGATGGATGTTATTTCGGCTCATAAAACCTACAAGTCTTGCAGAAGTATTTTATATCAATAATATTAAAACGTCTCCATTCAGCTGTCATAGATTTTTTTTGTTTTTGAATGATAAGCCGATATTCTCAATGCTTAGTTATTTTTCCCCCTTGATTCTTTTTTTTTTTTTTTTTTTTCATTTCGAATACTTTACTCTCTGAACCCTGAGGAGAAAAAAAGAGTCAAACGAAAATGATAACTTGTTTTGCTCTGAATTTATTTACCTAGCAGAAACCGTTGGCAGTCAAGGTCTTTTTCATTTTATTATGACTGAATAAAAAAGCAGTATGTTTCTGATTCCGCTTGCAGAATTTTTTTATAACCTTTTCTAAACTAACATCCTCCCCTAACATCTGACAAATGTGAGTTTTTTCCACTACATGAATCATTTCAGAAATGCAGATTTGAATTTAGATATTTTTTTGAGAGCGACAGACGCTGGTATATATTTCTTCCGAGATATTCGTAAAAAACGTAAAGCATCCAAACAAAATGATCCGAAATATTTCATGAATAGATCTATCAAATTTTTTAAAAGTACTCAGAACGAAATATATCCTATTTTTTTCTCTCGATTGGACTCACGAATTTGAAATATAAAATCTAAAACAAAGATATTTACTTTATGTATTTTGATTTTTCTCTAACGGTTAAGAGTTAAATCTTAAAATTTATTGTTTGTATTTATACATCTGATAACATTCCTTATATTATAAAGCAGGATATTAACAAGGATTAGCCAACAAGACGTAAGAATTATTTGAGACATTTCTGAATTTCGTTTGTAAATAGTTTACACAAAAAAATCCCTAGTTCAATTAAATTTAAAAATTATTAATTTCAGATACAAGTAAAGTAACATTGAGTTTCACCTGTTCAGCTTTCGCGATCGGTGTAAAGTGATTTATTAATGCATATAGACACAAACAATAGATAGCTGAGACAGTCCGATTTTATATCGGACAGAACAAGTGCACCAAATATGAACTAAAATATTTCTGAGCGCAACATTTTATTTAATCAGCAAATATTTTCTATTAAAAACAGATTTATTGCATTCATTTTTAAACTCTGATTTTTTTAGCATAGAAGAGAATTTTTTAATGTTTATGATAAATGAATTATCTAAATGAAAAGATGATATAATAATAATAAAATATTTTATTTATGCTTCCTTAACTCTTCTCGCTCTCCCTTTTTTTAAATTTGTGATTACCATTTTCAATGTTTATAATTTTTTTAAATTTTTTTTGTTTTAAACTAGACTTAAAAGCCCTTTTCATGAACCACTCACAGTTTCTTTAATTCTGGAATGATGTATGTGGCCGGCAATAGAGTTAATCGAAATAAAATGCAGAAATTTGTTCATGTTACTCAGATTGATCTCATTTTTCGGAAGTGTAAGCAAATATATTCAGAATATAGCTCGTGAGGAGAGGTAAAAAAGCTGTGGTAATAAACTTAAAGCGGTGCAATTCCAATTAATATAGCATTGTGCTAATAGCAACAGGAATGACTCGAAATTGACCTTCATAATATTTAAAAACAAAACGGCGCTAAACTGCCATGAGCCAAAAATAAGGAAGAACCCTTTTCTACGAGGAGTAAAAGTTAGGAAAAAGAAACGAGCTTTAACGAAACAGATACTTTTATTTACACAAATAATTTATTTTTTTATATATTAGTAAAAAAATGATAAGCTGGGAATTTTCATTACAAAATTTCAGAAATCTAGGACATATCCTTAGGACAAGATTTTTGCACAAAGATGTCTGCAGGATCAAATAGTTTTAAACTTCCATTTACGTGGTATTAACTTCGAACTTCTGATTAATATATCTTTAACGAAATAATATATCTTTACAAAATATTTTCTTTATATAATCTTTTTTTTTTTTTTGCTTTTCTTTCGTATATTGTTTTTTTTTATCGCTCAATCTTTGACCTTACTTTTTATTGAATGAAGTGGTGAAATGTTAATGAGGAATGGTGACAAATCATGAGGGAAAACTTCTATTCAGATGAAACACGAAATGTTATTGGCTCTGACAGACAATAATCAAATCGATTCACCGATTTCAAACTGAATAGAATTTTTATTTTACATGTAGTTTGCATTTAGGCTGTTCAGAAAGATGTTCTTAAAGGGAAGTTTGCGTGTAGACATTCTGTTTAGATTTTAAAAACAGATCCTTGATTTTGAGTGACGCAGAACAGTAAATAATTTAGGAAAAATGAGAAGCCGTTGGTAGGAAAATGCATTTTAAAAGCAATAAAATTTAAATCTTGAAGCATTAAGGGTAAAAAGGTAAAATTCTGCGTAAAAATTTTTTTAATTAAAAAATTTTTGAAAAATATTTATTGGATTCAATGAAAATATATTTCTATTATAATTTGCCTGTGCATAAATAGTGCATAGGAAGGCACAGATCATAGGTTATGCGGATTTTTGAATAGAAAATGAAATGAAATTATAAGTACCATAAGAATAATTAAACTGAAATTATAAGTACCATAAGAATAATTAAACGAGAGGAATATATATAAAAAGTTTCATCGTAATAAAAATATATGAAAACTCAAATTTTAACTTTTACCAAAACCCACTAAACACATGATTAAATGCAATTAAAATCTGAATTTCAAAATATAATTATAACAGAATATTCTTAATAAGTCATTTAAGATTTTAAAAGGATCATAAAAATTTTTTGAAAATTATTAACAATATAATTCTAAAATAGAGTAAACTTTTCATTTCCTTTATAATCAGCAATCAGATAAATTAGTGCAAATTCAACTCAGTGAATACAAATATTCATCATAGAAATCCAAAAATCACATCAAATTAAAGCAGCTATTCACAACCCATTAGTGAAAAATATAAGTTTGTGAGGTAATATTACGGAATATGCCATATGTCACATAAGCTATCTTAAAGTTTTATATTTGTATTTGATTCTTCAAGTAACCACTGTTACAATTTTGCTTTTGACATAAAGCATTGAAAATAGGATGTTTTTATAATATCACAAATTTTTTGGTTGTTAGTTCAAATCAGCTATTATTTGATGTATCATGAATTCGTTTTTGAGATCAGCACATAATTGCGTATAGTTTGGCATTCAAATATTCAACCAATTCCGATATACTGTATTGCAGCAGATCATGCAAAAGTGAATCATGGGTAAACAGGGGAGTGGAGATTTTCTCTCAAATAAATTTTTTAAAGCAAACATAATTCATAATTCATTCAGTTTGATTCATTACTTATAACATATAGATCAAAATACATTTCTTCCTTTAATATGGTATAAGCTTTGATTTATAATGATTGATATAGCTGCGCCTAGAATTGAACCCTTCGATTTAAACATGTAAAATGAAGCAAATTCATGGTCATTCTTCAAAGAGATTATCTTCCAAAAAATAATATTTATTCTTTTTTTAAGAACACGTTTCAATCAATTGCGTACTACATATAATAATTTTTAAATATATTTGAATTTCTGAAAGTGAGGAGTTTAAACTGTGCAGTAGGTAATGATCTAAGCTAACGAAATTTCCTAAACCAATTAATTTTCTCTTTTAATGGTAGTTTCATTTTCTTAAAGATTAATTTTATAATTAAAGTTAATCATAAATATTCTCTTTAATGTTATGCAAATTATTTCATATTTTCTTCCCAGTTTTCAAGCGAGCATATAGAACTTAGATCGAAGTGAACATTGCTCCCTACTCAGTTTCAGGTGACGAGTTCCGCTGAGCCCGAGGAATGCGTTTGGAACAAATTGGCAGGCCACTTTCCAAGTCCAGTCCCCATCGTCCATCACAGATGACTGATTGAACGGGCATGGCAGTGACAGAAGTGGAGGCATCAAAATTGATTAGCAAACTTTCGCAGAATGTCAATATGGAGCAGAAATGTGGCTTCACTCATTTCGCTGTGCGCACGAATGAATTCGCTGATGTGATCAAGTACAGTTTATGAAAAGATAAGGGGGAAAATTATTTTGAAATAATCAAAGTCAAACGGTTGAAGTAGTTGAGTGTGAGAGAGTGGATGTATATAAGTAATTGTGAGTGATCTCCTGGAAATATTATTTTGCGAGAGAAAAAGAGAAAAAAATAAAAGATATTTGACAACAGAGTAAACATAGGTGTTATAAATTCTAAGTAAAGTATTAAAGTTCTAAACTTGCCACCTCTTTTCCTTAATTTCAGAACAGTGGCAGTTATAGCTATACAATTGTTGTCTATGTATAGTGACGTTTATTTGCTATGCAATAAAAAAATACTTGCAATGTCATTTAGCAGTGAAATTCAGGGTTAGTAGCTTTAATGTAGAACAAATAATAACATGAAAAGCTTAAATATTGTTGGATTCCGAGTTTTTTAAAAATATTTATACTAAATATTCGCATGAAAACTCAGATTGAAAACTATAAAATGTAAAACAAAACGTTGGAGATACATCAAGTGGCTGTTATTAAATTGCATCTTTAAACAAGAATAGTTATGAACCACTTTTGAAATCATTTTCTTTCTGAAATCTTATTTATAAATGAAAATCCACCAGTAGTTTTTAAAGACCTTCTGTCTTAGTATGAGTAACTAGTTGCTAAAAATGGAGAAGTTCTTTGAAGTAGCCCTATATAACTTAAATAGAAAAAAAAGTTTGTCTAAGATAAAATATACAGTTTAATTATATTATCGTTTTCTTTCGCAGATCATTATATTTTTAAGAGTTCCATATAACGGAATTGTTTCCTGTAGAATCTTAAAAATCGTTATTGTTATTACCTACTATTTTTACATCTTCAACGATTCAACGAAATATTTTGTGATATAAGATTTAAGAGCAAAAGGTTTGATATAAACCTTGTAAATCCAGATTTTTGATTCCTGTTATGTTAATTATTTCATTAATTTCTATTATTATTATACATTCAAGTCGAAGATTTGATTGAAAAATATAGCTTGGGTCCTTTGACCTCGGAGATCTTTTGTCTAATAAGTCATTAATATGTATTACATTATTTTCAGAAGATTCATAAAATAAATATAAAATAGTCTTATCTCAGATATACTTATGCGGTTTTAATTACAATGATCATTAATCTGGAATTGTAATTAATACATTTTCCCCACACTGACTAATGCCATTCATTCGTGAGGGTATTATAAAAGCACTTTCGCCCATGAGATGTTTAATTCCTCTCAATGTAAGTAATTAATAAAGACAGGGAAAAAACTTCATAAATAATGTTATCTTTGTACCGTCAATCACCAAGAAGTGCCCTTGGCTAAATATTCCGGGCAGATGGCTTTTACTGTAATAAGCAGATACTCGTTTTTTTTTTTTTGTTTCCGATCTTGTGCTGTAAATATTAATTAAGTAATTAAAAATACCTCAGCCAATCAGATAACAAAAACCTATTGTTCAAAAAGGTCTTGCTTGAAAGTGAATGGCATTCAAAGATCAGATTCGATTTTCTTCTGAATTTTGATACCTGACCGATGTTTGTAAATACGGAATTGGTTCTGAGAAGAATGAGGAAATAGATGAAAAGGAACGATAGACATCAAAGTAAGATATACGTTTGTAAAAGAAAATAAACAAATGAATAAAATAAAATTCAAAGAAAGTGATAAAATACTTGCATTAGAGGAACAGGGAAATAGCACTTGTTGATATACTGAGATAAGAAAAAGTGTAATATGACATACATATATTTAAGAGATAAAGGAAATAGAAGCTGAGAACTATTTGAAAGCTATAAAACAAATAATTTTTAGTCTAGATTAAATTATATTGAAAAAAAGTAAATCAAAGGTTTAGAAATCGGTATGAATCGCAAAAGATTCGTGACTTAAAATTTATTATAATACTAATTTCGGATACTTTCAAATTTTTATAAATTTTAAATTTTAAATTCTTATGATAACAAAAATAATTTTAATCATAAAATTTACATTATGTTTTAATTTACAAAACATTTTACATATTTCAAATTGTAAAAGATTTTTACTTGTAATAGAGATTTTAGATTAATAAAAAGTAAAAATTCCTATGCCTTTACAATATTAAGGTAATATATTCAAACTGAAATCTTCAGTAAAAATTATAGAAGAAATATTAATCCATGATGTAGCTCAATAGCATCGATTAAATTCAATTTTAAATCCAATGGAGTTTCTCATTATGAAAACTCATGCATATTACAACACTATTCGATAATTTCTGCTAGATATTTGATAATATGCACAGTTAATTTGAATTTAAATCCTAATTAATTTCCTAATTTTTATCTTAACTAAGCTCATAGTAACTTCATTCTAAAATGTTCTCTTATTTCCTGATCCCATTCTACTTTTTTTATTTAAATAATTCAATAGAAGCTCTATAAAAATTGTTTACATCTGCGGTTCCCACGCTCCGAGTAAAGGGATAAAAAATTGTCAACCGAAGCGAATTCTTTTTAAAAGATACCTAAGCCTCTCTATTCTAAATCGACATATGTACAGATACCTCTATCAGAATCTCATTTTATATAATGACCGAGATAAATATTTCTTCTTTTTTTTCGCTCTTGTATAGCGCTATTTGTTTTCATCCGCTCTTCTTTTACACAAATTATGCCTCCCTGGATGAAATAAAAAAATTCAAAGTCTCTCTCTCTTTCTTTCTTTGGCTAGCATAATTATTATTATAACATACATTAATATATTGAGATTCAGAAGAAAAGAAAGAAAATCAAAGATTAAAAATTAATGAAGTAAATTTATAAACAAAAGAAAAAGAAATTCGTGTGCAGTGAAAAAGAATAAATAATTTAGAATAACAGTGAAACTAATCGAAGAAGATAACCTTCAGTTAAACGGTAGAATTTTTTTTAAATAAAAGATAAAATAAAACTAATTACTAAGTCAGGTAAGGAATTTTAATTTTCCAAGGAATCTTAAAAATGAGAGCCTTTTCTCATAATTGTTAGATAACGGGAAAAATGTATCATATAAAAATGTATTAACCACGACATTTTTCCAACAAGATGTAACGAATATATGTTAAAAAACAATTAAAATTAGGGACTAAAAGTCTCCCTTTAATCACATAAGCAATTATTATTATTATTGAAATACTTATAATACCAAAGTTATTCGTTTTAATTTAATTTTTCTCTTTACTTTCATTCGTAAGGGATTAATTTTCCCCGCAATCCATATGATCTGAGTTACATGGACCACCTTAAACATTTGACCAGATTAAATCATATCATGAAAGTCATTGGAATTGATAATATTCTTCCTATCGAAATCGTCACCCAAAAAATGTATTTTAAATTATTAATGTAATTATCTTCAATAAAAGAATGTTAATAAAAGTAACATTATATTCCTACAAGATGACTAGTAATTTATAGAATTTATCAAAACCACAACATTATTCAGGCGGGACACAAAAACTTGTTAAAATCTTTTGCAATGAGCTGCCAAAAATGCTATTTTTAGCAGTTCTAAAAATAGCAAGTAGTAATTCCACACCACAGATACAATATTATAAGATATAGTCACCAGCCCTTGGCAATGATTGGATACGCAGTGGAAAGATGATTTTTCAATCCGAAATAAATCATTAACTATGATGTTTGAATCCTAAGGGCAAACCAATTTTCCCGATGAAAATAATTTTAACCGAATCCGTCTTATCGAAATATCAGGTTTTCTAAAAATATATCTTTCTAATAGTATTTTCCCGAATATTTTAAAGAAAGTGAATTTTTTTAAAGGGTTCCGAAGGCCTTCCTTATCGTATCTTCAATTATTCGAGGAAAACTATTTTCAAACAAATTTATGTTTATTGAAAAATTGTTTAAAATTATTCTCTGATTATGAAACAACACTTGGATCTGATGCATATAGGGAAAAGTAATGCAAATATTACTTTATAAAAATTCACTCATTTTATTTATTAGCAATTAATTCCTTCACATTTATTTTATATATATATATAAAATAAAGTTCACATTTAAAACGAGATTGGGTTTTTTTCCATTTCCAGTTATCTAAATTTAATTACAATTATATGCAAGAACATTCTATATGCTTTTATTACATTCCAATAGAGCATCTAAAGTCAACAATTTTAAAATGAATGCACTCATTTTGAGTAGGAATTCGAAACGAAGCCAGCTTATTTTATTATTTCTCAATAACAGCTTCGGAATTTAAATATACAAACCAATCATCTGCTGGTGGAATTTAAGATATTCTTATAATGCGGAAATGATTTAAAACTAGACAATAGAATTTGTCATTGATTTGAGATTGCTTGATTGGCAAACTGGACTTCTTTCCGTTTTATTTTCTTGATGTAATATGCATGATCACTATTTTATAAAAGAAAATAACCTTCATAATAATCTAAAACTTTAAAGGTGCGGCTAATATTTTCGTATTAGTATTCAAAATGAGGCCATTTATTTTTAAAATCGATTTCCCATTCGAACTCTCATAATGAGAAAGAAAGAGCTTACCTATATACATTTCCAGTTACATATTTCTTAAATCAATGCTTCGAAATTCTGTTCTTCATTAAACAAGAATAAATTTGAATGGATATTTTTTTTTATCTTTTTAAAACCAAAGAATGCTAGAAAAAATTTTGGAACAGAATTCATGTTCTGATATCAAATAAGAATCATTTAAAAATTTTTATTATTATTAAATTTTCAAAACAATGTTCTCGTTTGTATTTACGTTCTTGAATTAATTTTTTTTCCTTTTGTTGTTAAAATCTGCTTTTACCAGTAATACATTTTTTTATGTTTAAAATGATTTTCAACTAAGCTGTAAATGAGAAAATAAATTCAATGGGAAGTTTTTTTTTGTTGATGCTGGTGTAACTCTGCAAATTTTAAATAGTAAAGAGAATAAATGTTTGCTACGGATATTTTATGAATTTATCTGAATAAAATTTAAAAAAATTATTAATATTATTAAAAAAATTATAAATCGATAATCGTTGGTATCCCAATCTAAAGGTGAAATATAATTCAAATTTTTGTTTCCCGAAAATTTTTATTTCTTTATGATTTAATATTTGCATTGTATTTTACCAAACGATTATTATTTATATTTTATTAAACGACTGAAAAATTATTCCGAAAGAAGAAAATTTGAGTCGAAAACATTTAAAAGGAATAATACAAATTAAAAATGTATAAATAATAATTGAAGAAATAAAAGAATATAAAGAAGATGACTGTTTTAAGAATTCAAAAATATGTATACTGTATTTCCCTTTCTCATTATTTTTAATTATAAATTTTCGATTATCAATTTATATTCTTTAAATTTATAGATATTTGTAGAGATAGTGTAAATAATAAAATATTTATGTCATGACAATACTGAAATAAAAAGAATAAATTTAATTATTAATCTTATTTGGAAAAATAAATGAAATGAATTTTTAAATCTAATTTATTGTTAACAGCCAAAACAAATAAGAAAATGAGTGCGAGAAAATTTTTTGCATTAAACTATCCCAAGTAAATAAAAACGTTATATATTATTATCAAGATTTATTCGTAAAAATTAATGTAAATAGGATACAAATAATAACAATAACCATTGAAAATTCTCCATTTTTGATTCAAATCATTGAATATTTTTTTAATCATTTTGATAGACCAATGATTAAATCCAATTTTTATCTATAACATTTTAAAGCAAATATACCAAAATTTTGCTAAACTCAAGTTTTAAAAGAAGCAAACAGAAACAAGAAAAGTCGGTTAATTTTAAACACTATATCTGTTGAACCCCTTTTAAAAAACACCCCCTAAGGGATACGCTTTATTGAGAAATGAGCATAAATTACTTTTGCTCGGAAACAGGTTTCTCCTGCTCGAACCATGTGTGAAGTTTCCGTATAAAATTTCTGAGTAATCATGGCCATTAATAAACCATTAAGAACTTGATTTAAAAAAGAGATTAAAGGTAGAAAAAGAGGGATGGGATCACCCCCCATTTCTCTCCTCCCCTCTCTTTAGATATCGGAGACACCCCATCAGATATTAAATACGATAAAATCTTAAAAAACGACACCATCCTTGCAAGGATTGTCACATTGTCGTTTGGCGAATTAACGTTTCTACTTCAGCTCCTCCCCTCGTCCATTTGGTATCTGGAGTCGTTAAGGAGCAGAGTGACAAAACGACAGCTGCGCAAACGATTTCTTTATTCTACCATTCCCTACTCCCCGGTGCTTCTCATTTTTCTCGGAAATTACAATGGAACAAGAAAAGATTTATTTTACAGAACAAGTTGTGAAATAATGTTTCACAGTCTATTAAAAAAATCATATATTTCTATTCTGAATCTTAGCGATAATTTTACTATGGAACATCAAATTATATGTTATGAAAGAAAAAAAAAAAGGAATAATTTTTTTTTTGAAACTCGATGTTTAGCATACAAATGGACCACACTATTTAAAACATATTCATCAAGTTATTAAAATGAAAAAAAATATTATTCTGAAATAAATCATTAACATGTTAAAATGCATTAGAAACATTGATAAACCGATCATTTTATTAAAAGAAGGACATCATAATGTGCCCTGCCTGAGGCAGCAAAACCCATAAATCCGTCACCGCAGCGTTAGCAAAAGATACATTGTAACAAATAAACATGGACATTAGGTGTTCGGTAAATATGATAATCTAAATCTGTTAAGAGACATTTAGCAGACGATTCCTTTTCAGACATTTTATAACTGTTACCATTCTTATTTAAATTAAAATGTTATTAAAAGGTAAAAGCAAACGATTTTTTCTTTGATAAACATATTTTTATTAATATTATTTCGTTAATTTTTTTATACTAGCTGATAATCAATTGCAAACCTTTTGGAATCTGGGTTGTGATATATGCTGTTAAGTTCAAAGAATAAACAAATCGATGGAATTCTAAAACGCTTGGGGTATTATTTTAGTTTTAAGAATTTCAGATGCTCTGCAAGCTATAGTTTGGAGCTTAAGAGAACGGGTAGTTTTCTAGAAAGCATGTAAAATTAGGTACAACCCTTGCATGGAGTAGACAATTATAAGTCCTTCAAAACTGTGACGATTAGAAGTGATTATGAGTTAGCGACCTGAAACTAGAAATCTTCATTAATAGTTAGAAATCAATAAAATGTATATCAGGTTTATGTTCATTCAATTTAATTCATTTTAAATGCACCAGTTGACGTCTTGATATATATTAAAGAACAGGAAGTTGAAATCCTAAAAAAATTAATGAATCACCTAAAAATAGTTGTTTAATGTAAAGCCACTCTTATTTTCAAGAAATTTAACATCATCAGTCGAGTTTATTTCTTTTGCTTTTCTTTGGATAAGAATAATTTCGTACAACTAGAAACCAGTACAACCCATTTTCTAGTTCAACCAATTCTTTTAGCTAAAATATCCAGATTTTTTTTTTTGATTTTTCTATGGTTTTTTGTGTGAATATTCTTTATTACGAAATCTTTAACATAGTCTGAAAATGAGAATTTTAACTACTCAACTGTTTTATTTTCTTTACTATCTAATAAGATGACATCTTCTATTTTAAGAATGTTTTCTTATTTTGTTTCAAATGGAAGTCCATTGAATGCATGTCTTATCTATGTATTCGAACTAATTTTCATATTGAATTATGATCATTATGAATGATTTATTTTTAGCTTACAACTATCAAAATTCAATGAATCGATGCGCGTACGGCATACGGGCAAAACTATTAAGCGGTTAAAAAGAAACTTTCTTTCTATACCGCTCATAACACGCAAGAAATTATAAGGAAAACCAGCTCTATGGGAATAACACAGAATAAAATGCAGGAATAACACTTAGGCTTACCACATTCAGACAAAGTGGAGACGAAATCTCATAATTCACCCACAAGCAATAATAAAATATGTTGATATAACATCTATGCTACTGGCCTGCATCCGATATAACTTCCGCTTATTTTTTATCATAACAAATGTGATGACGACGTAATAATGATCTGATTTTATCTTTATCTTATATTTATACTTTCAGCTAACTTAATAATATTTTCGCTAAACTAATATAGTTTTAAGTGATGTTTAAAAAAAGAATCGGAGAAATAATTTTTTATTTACCCGTGTCATGCATTACATAATGCATTTACGTAAAAACACATTGCTGGTTCGGTTCAAATTCAGATAATAAGGAAAAAAGAAAGCCTTTTAATTCATTGTTTGAGTAAATGTTTATCTCTCACTTACTATTTTCTTTTATAAAAGGGATTCTAAGATTGAATGGAAATAGAAGCGGAAGGCTTTAAAAGTGCTATACGAGGTATATACAGCCTGATTTTACAAATGAGTAATATTTATTAGTAATATCTCTATATAAAAAAGCTCTGTTTACAAATTTTTGTATAATAACCTTGACTACACTAGATTATTAGAGATTAATGATTTCAGTTTCGATTCAATGAATTCAGAAGAAAGAAAACCATTCGTAAAATAAAATTTTCATATTGATGAAAAGAAAACAAATGTATCTCGTTTTTGAAATCGATTCTCAAGAAAAAGAAAATAATTAAAAAAATATATTTTTATCAAATGAAAAGATGATGTCTTCATTAAGAATTCCTTTTTCATAATACTATTTATCCATATACTGCATAATACTATCCATATACCTATAAAGAGGTTCAATTATATGATTATGAGTATTTCATTTATTTTACGAGATTTCAAAAGATTATATTTCCTTATTTCTGCAAAAAAAAAAAAATCTTTTAAAGATTGGATATTTTACAGTACTTATTTGTTGTTTGGGGAATAACTTGTTTTAAATCATCGGGTTTTTTTTTTAATTTTCGGGGAAATTATAGAATTTTATTCGTTACATTTGAAATGATATTTTTTTGGATTTTCTTTCACCATTCATTTATTTTATGAAAATTTGTAATTTCTTCTTCCTTCAAAGGCAAGTTATTTTTTATTGTTTCAATGATTCCCAAAGTGTTGCCTCTGGCGCCTTGCGGAGTCTCGTCTCTTAAGGGCGACGTGAAATATTGTACAATTTTCTTAAGTGCTAAAGCTTAGACAAAACCGAATTAAATTTGTCGTCTATTCTGTCAAGATATTACAGCACAATAAAATCAGCGTGGCAAAAGAAATGAGGGAATCTGATTCAAATTTAATCTCATAATTTGAGAAATTGGATTATGGTTAATAAATTTAACCCTTCCATTAATTGTGAAAGTCTCTTTAGTGAATTTATATGTGATCTCAAATGTGTTTTATTTATTGATTGGTTGCCTTTATAAAAATTCTTGGTAATTTTGGGAAAATCATTAGCTGGAATTCAATATAAAATGCCATATAAAAAGAACATAAAATTATAAGTTGCTAATAATATAATCATTCTCTTTTTACTTTTTCATTTACGAAACATAAAGAAAACACTGTAACTGATAAATATTCCATGTTCGAGATTTTGACTATTTTACATGATGTCACTAAATTAGAAAGACCCACTTTCAGAAAATGTCTGCCTTCTTGTGACAAATATAACAAAAATTGCTTTGAGCTGGCTGGGTGAAAATGGATCTACAATCTTTATATAGAATTTAATATGTGGAATTTTAACTAAATTTGAGCAAAGTCTATTCAGAGGGAGTCTGTCTGTACTGCTGTTGGAATGTAAGTTATCACGATAACACAAAAGGAAGAGAGTTAAAGGGATAAACTTCAGCTCACAGATTCAACATCTGCAGTGTGGATACGTATCAAAGTTTGAACCAATTACAACTAGGGGTTAAACGCCTGTCTGTATGTCTTTCAAAAGCATTTAAGCGTTATAACTAAATAAAAGAAATGGCTTAAATATATCAAATTTCGTACATGATTTTGGGACTGTAACTGTAGTTCTGTACCAAATTTTATTTTCAATCATTTGGAAAAAATACGTTTAAAACACAAATTCCCTTTCATGAGAGGGTATGCGAGACAGTTTGAGGGAGACCCCTCTGGCTAGTTTGTAAGTATGGTGAGAACTTGCGGAAACTTTTCATTTATCCCCAAAGCTTTTACCTCATCTTGTTTCTCAAATTAACCTCGAACCGCCTCTCCACTTAAGTACAATTTATAAACTTCAAACGATAATTGATAGTGCCCATGTAATGACCCAGTTAGTTCCTTCATAGTGTAAACGTTTGCCAAACACTAATTACATAGAATTTTTAAAAAAAATCCTTCTTGAACTAATGTGCTCTGGGGAAGTAAATCAATTTTTACATCTTAATCTTTTCCACGAGGAATTTACTGAGAAAACAGGTAGTTTGTAAAACGGATTACGCATTTAATGATATCAGTCACAAACAGGATTTTTATATAATTTATTTTAATGCGATACAAAATGACATGAATGCTATCAAATTTGAAAGTATAAGTCAACTGATGCATTCAGATGTATATAGATTCGTTTTTTGGCTCATAGATCATTTTTATTAATCTTTCCTAGGCTTATTTAAAAATTTCTGTTAAATAAATATTTTTAATTGATGCTATTGTTGTATATTAGCAGTAAAATATAATAATAGTACGATATTCATTAGGCTTAAAAAATTGTCTGTTTATTTTTAAAACTCATTAAAATATTTACAGCATTAAATGAAAGGAAATTGGGAAAAAATTCTTGTAGCTGAACTGTCGCTTAGTTAATAGATTTTTCTTAATATCCCTTACAGAACAAATAATATAAAAGAAATTTAAGTCAATTCCTACTTAAGCCAAGGAAATTTTTTATTTTAGTTACTTTTTGTTAAATAATTACAATCGACATAAATAATTTATCAAAAAATGATTGATTCTCACGAGAATTGAGCTCGCATTCTTCAAGTGCAAAATGCTTAAATTCTTGCATTTCACCAATTGAGCTACTGTCTGTGGATTTTAAGTTTCATTACAAACTTCTAAACACTAATTAAAAATGAATTATATTTAATTAATGAATTAATAGTTGAAAAAACTGTATCCACATCGATTGCCATACACTACAATTAAAAAAATGTATTTGAACTTGAGTGGATGAATAAAAAGCATTTTACTAACGATTGAAATTTTGACCAACATATATAGAAGGAGAGTATGAACTAATAGTATGAATTGAAGAATAGTCAGAGTTCTTGTTACCTAATTCTGTTAAAGATTTTTAGGTGGGTCTTGTATGCCTTTCTGATGTATTCGAAATTTGGTAAGTAGGATAACGGTTGTATCCCCTGACAGTATAGAACAATTTCTAAGGATTTTACAAAACAATAATAATTTAAAAATCCCACGTTAATTTTATTTAAATATTTCGATTTGCTTTTGAATAATGTTGTTAAGATGCAGAATTTCAGGCATACAACCAAATGTTGTATTTGAATCTAAAGTTGATAGAGCTGAAGAATTATAGCTGGTAAAAAGTTCCACTTACCAAATTTTATCCTTTGAAGTTGTTAAATTTTTAAATTATTGCAGTCACATGCATATTGAATGCACATCGATAAAAAATATTCCATTGAGAAAGTACGCCCAAATTTTTAAATAGATCTAAATTGTTAGTAATAGTTTAACCAGTTTATAACCATTTTTGAGTTATTGTGTTGATATTAGCACGGATTGTAGTTGTTATGTAAATATTTTCAGTAGTTACCAGTTTCTCCAGCACTTTGAATCCGTTCAAACATGCACATTCGTCAAACTCGTTTTATTTGACACAGGCACAAAACAGGAACACAAAAGACACAGCACAGTAAACGTTGCAGTTATTTACAGATCATCACGGTACAACAACATCGCTGAACTCCTCCTATCAAAACAGTTCTCAGTTCACTGCAGTTTTTGAATTTTTGCTTGATTGCATGCGCAACAGTAGTGTACTTAAGATAGCATAAACAATTTAAAGTATGCTCAACTATAAATACTTAACTACACTATACAGGATTATTAGATACGTATGCAAGCTTTGATTCCTCTTAGGGATTGGTTCGAGAATATCTCATGGCAGACTGACCGCTAGACATACATATGGTCAGAGCTTCAACCAGAATTGATCCAAGGCATTGAATGTGAAGTTCTCGGAATATGGGGAACAATCCCAGAATGCCATACCTGAATCCAATGCATTACTAATCTTGTTTATTCTATATATATATTTAGAATAGACAAGATTTGTAATGCACTGGACTCTATATATAGAGTCCTCTCTCTCTTTATATATACATACAGGTGTGTGTGTGTGCGTCTGTGGAACGAATACGATTTCCTGAATATTTTTTATCATCTCACATAGAAGAGAGCCGAGTGGAAATACTGTATTTGCTATACAATTGGAACTCGAGATTCTGACGAATCTATACATTTCAGGCCACCCTTGTATACGGAAGAAATAATTTTATAAATGTAGTTGTCTCTTCATCTGTCTTTTTGTGTCTGAAAACGATGTGTCAAAAATGATTCGATTTAGATAAATAGATGAAATATCTTATTTAGTCCTTGTAAACTATTTGTGGAATTTTATCAAATTTCGAACTAAATCTTTTTTACAGGAATTTTGTCTGCCTGCCTGTTTGTCCAAGTTTGCAACTTATCTACAGTACATTTGCACATACTCTACAAACATTTGTAACATTTTGTACATTGTTTTAATATTTTAATTGTAGATCCATATCAAAATTTGACCCATCACTGGGTTGTCCGTCTGTGTATAAACGCCGCTGTATATAAACGCGATAATTCAAAACAACGTAACGACCTAGAGAAATGAAACTTGTTATATGATCTTGTTACTAAAATTATAATTCTGTGTCAGTTTACGTCTATATTGTACAAAAACGATGCGCCAAATACATAATCGATTTTATTTATTGAGCTATGGACCATAAAGGAAAAATGTCCGACACGAAGTTCTCAATTTTTACTGCAAGAAGGGAGAGATTACACTTTAATTAAGGAGAACACTAGAAAGTTTTTGGGAGACTGTTCCCGATGGCCGAAAAAAGTTATTAACAAAACTGAAAGGCTGCAAAATAATCGATTTCTCTCTTTTTTTCCCGACCCTCTTCTTTGGCGATGTGCAAGGTTTTAGAAGCTTATAAAAGGAGGCGTAAATTGCGCTGTCAAAATACGCGGAAAAGGCTGGCATAAATCAGAGTTACTGCTTTTTACAGAGGATGATCCTTTTTATGGGGTATTGAATAACACTGTGCTTTTGTTATGGCTCTATAAGCCTGGCCCAGACATCACTTTTATATTAGCAATCTTCCCCCTTTATATCGAAGGTTTTTGCTTCTATATCATCGAAGGGGATATTCAAAGAACAGCGGAATTACTGGAGCATTTTGTCGAAATCGATAGAAATTTCGAATAACCCTATTCCTGTAAAAGTGCGAAAATTGTTGCTTAAAGTAGAGATATAAATTCGTGATTTTCGATGTCGCCATTTTGTTTATGAGAGGGATTTTCGGGAAAATAAATGAAGCAGCACTATAAAATGGTATTGAGTAGATGGTCCGACACCACTATTACTCTACTGTGTAAAATTGATATACATGCACATTTAAAACTGTACTTTAATAGCACGGAAAATTGTTTTGAATCATATTTTGATAAGAGAGAAGTATATCGAAACAGATGCGACATAGATTTTTGGTACTAGTTGTTGTTCCTTACAGTATTCTCTTGTCAAATTTTATCTTGGAATATCATA
>JAOUZG010009955.1:3769909-3812102 GCA_026289955.1 Argiope argentata | reverse complement strand
TTTTTTCTGTTAGGGGTCTGACTTTCGTCCAAAAATATTGACCCCTTCATCACCCGACGAGGGGTAAATATTTTTAGACGAAAGTCAGACCCCTAACAGAAAAAAATTTCTTGTTTGAATCCCCGCCTGAGGGTGAGCGTTGAGAAGTCTTCAGGCCGGATTCCTCTTTCTTATTTTTCTTTTTCTTTTATTCCTTTTTCTTATATCAACTTACTATTTTTACTCATTTGGTTATATATAATTTCTGAAATTATTACAAAGTAGTTTGGCATCAAGAACGACAAAAGTAGAAAATTTCAAAACTCCATCGTTACATACACATAAAAGTTAAATGCAAGTAAGTAAAAACAGACATTTTGTGACAGCATTAATAAGATGCCATTTGTGATAATTCGTAACTTTTATTTTAAAATGTATATCATTCAGAAATATGTTATCAATTTTAAGCTAAGAAATAACCCCAAGCATTTATAACTAATGATATTATAAACGCAAGATGCTTATAAAATTAATCTGTTCATTTTGTACACTTTCAATTTTACATTTTCTGCAAATCAAACAAAGATATTTTTTTAAATAATTTTTAGTTAAATTGGAATAAAAATATAATTAAAGAAAATTCAAATTGGTCATCGAAGATGGAATACTTTAGAAAGCGAATTTTGTTTCGTCCTCGTTTCTTGTTGCGGGGAAAGTGGTTTTTCTAGTTTCAATCCAATTTGGATTTAAAATATTTTTAAAAAAATAATGATCCTTCAAATTTTTTTTTCTTTGAACTTTAACTGCTTTACAAAATGTAAAATAGAATAATAAATTTTTTTTCTCATTTCTGGTTTTTAAAAAAATTATTCATTTATGAATAACTGGCAATAATTTCACAAATGGAGAAAAAAACATAATGAACACATTTTAGGTTACTCTAAATTAAAAACTTTTTGAAATATATTCTAAAATATCTGATAATAATACGCGCTCATCCTAATGAAATCAAATGAATATATTGCATGGGGCATTTAAAGAATCGAATAGCAATTTTGAACTATTGCACCGTGTCTTGTGCTAATAGGCAATTTCTGGAATTAAAACTTTTCGTATAATGAAGACACACACACACACAATTAATTGAGGCTTATAGTGAAAATGCTAAACATTAAATAAAATATTTTTACCCATTTTTAAGGTAAGTTTTAATTTCTTTTTGACATCTTTTATTAATTTTTAACGATTTCCCCCATAAAAAAGACAGTGAATTCACAAATTGTGAATTGAGAATATTTAATTAAATCTCTTTCTTATTTCAATGAAAAAATTACTTTTAATAAATTCACAGTTTTCAACTTTTACATTAAGAAATTTACAAACTCATGATGAATTTACTTTTATTTAAAAAAATTAAACAATGGATAAATTTTCAACAGTAAAGGAAAATTTTATATTAATTAAATTTTTTTATAATACATTTAATTTTTTGTATATCTTAGAGGGCAACACAGTTCTTACGATTAATTAGAAAAAATTTATTCAACTTGCATAATTCACATAAAAATGTATTTATATTTATAGCTAAACTTCTTTAAACTTTTGTAGATTTGAAATAATTGATTTTTTAAAACGATTTTTATGCTTGAATTTTTTTTAAAAAACGTGAAATTTTGGCTGACATTTCTATTTTTTTTCATTGGGTACTAAAAATCACAAACTGATACACAAATGCACAAAACCAAAAATGTACAAGAGGTACAAAATGTACAAAATGTTCAAAAAGCTTATTATTACATATTTAACTAATGATTATAATATCAATAATTTGATTTTAGTATCATGATAATTTGCGAGGATTGAGAAGAAATATTAATTTTAAAACCGATAATTCCGGCCTCAATTAACTTCTCTTTAGAAGATAAAACATAATGCTAGTTGTTCTAATAAAGCTTTTGTTGGTGAATTTCAGACGAGTTATAACAATTGAGCTAACGAGGATCATTAAAATTGATCTGGCGTAGCAGTTCGAGGTATAATACGCTTCTTATGGGTGTGAATTGTTACTTACCATCAAAGTTACGAATTAAACAATCAAATTATTAAAGATTTTGATTAAAATGCAACACGTTGAGAAATGGTGAGAGATTTTAAGAAATGGGAGAATTACAATAGAAAATGAATTTTAGAAATTTGTTTATTAATCCTACGCTATTGATTATTAAAAAAAATTGCAACACCATTTATTTAAATTTCAGAAAATTTAAAAAGTGAAATATTTGTTTTAGCAAAGACTGAAAAATAATTAATTTAGATTTACCTGCATAGCAAAATTTGGTTTGTTGTTGAGAACATCGAGGACACAATTACTTTTTATGCAGTACCATTTTTTCCCAAGACATTATTTTCAAAAATTCAAAAATTTACCATTCAATGGACATAATATTTATACAAAAACCTTTAGCATTTCGATGCATTTATAATGGAATATTTATATAAATCCATCAATTGAAAAAATATTGCATCAATTTATATAAATTGAAAAAAATATTGAAAGCATTGTTATGAAATATACTTAAACATATTTTTTAAAAAAATATTGAAAATAAAAAGAATACTTAAAAAAGTGAAACAAATTTGAACGAAAAAAATGAGCGAAAAAATGTCTAAATTTAAAAGGGATGAAAATTTTATTTTAAAAGTTAATATATATCATAAATATATAGCAATATAAATAAATATATTCATGTTATTCAGCATGAATATATTTCCTTAAAATACTTAATCAGATTTATTTGATTGTAATTTATCTAAATCTTAGCATTCACTCAACAAACATTAACATGAAACTTATTTTTAATTAGAAAATCTAATTAAAATTTTTAGAAATCTTTATAACTAAAAAAAATATAAATGAATAAATACAAGCTAAGAGCGAAATTCAATAACTGTTGGGTCCAGATGTCTAAATCCCGAAAAGCGTCGAACTAATTTTAAATAGAGCATTTTATATGATGTTTTTACAAATAAAATCCATATCACAAATATTATCGTGTTTTTATATAGTTTAAAATAAAAATTACCCTATTTCAATGATGTTTTCTGCATCTTTCGAATGGCAATGAAGAGAAACATCATATAAAGCTAATTAGATTATAAATAAATATAATATGATGCTATATTTATAATTAAACTAGAAATGTAGAAAGTTTCACAAAGAAGGTTAAAAGGAAGTTAAAACACCTGATTAAAAATGTAGTAATTCAAATTTCAAACTGGATACAAGACGTTTAATTAGTAAAATAATAAATAAATCGAAAATACAATTTATAGATAAAAAGTAATAATAAAATAAAAATTCAATATTTCTCCCTGAAAAGTTATACATGAAAAAATTTCAGCGCTAATAATATTAAAAAAATGAATGGATTAAAATCTTTGTGTATATTTTAGATAAATCGCCAAACGTTCCTCGATCGTGATGAAAAATAATTGCAGAAAAAAAAATGAAAATACTTTGACTAATTACCACTTTTATTATGTCATTATTTTGGTAAACTGTTTCCTTTAAGAATGATTAATTTCATTAGCAACAATTACGAGTTAGGATGTATGTATTCTAGAAGCAATTTCATTAATTAGACACTGTTTCTTTCGTTATTTTGCTTTATGTTAGCCGATAAGTCAATGCAATTGGATGTAAGGAATTTTTATATTTTGTGAAGGCAAAATTTTTTTCCATTTTCATAGTTCTTCTTTCTTTTAATTTAGCTTGATTAGTTAATTTAGTTTTTAAAAAAATTCATATAAGAAAAAAAGATTATAAGAAATATTTTTTAAAGATAAATGTCTTTCAGCGCTGCCAAATTGTACTGAATCTTGTAGAAAAATACTATCTAAAAACAAAATAAAATTATTTACTAATATTTCTTAAATATAATGCAGCTGTGATTCCAACAACCGCTGCACGGGCACAATGGATAATGCGGACTATTGCAACTATTTACACAATCATATAAACATATCAATCTATAACCGTTTATAACCATTTATAAAACTTTAAATTTGCTTAAAAAGATATGAAAATATATTTATTAATAAATAATGCAATTTTTAAAAATTTTGGATTACTATTATTATAATTTAATAATATTATCAATTTCTTTTTTATTTTACCACGTATAAAAATTAAGTAACATTTGATATATTTGGTGAAAACACAAAGATAATTTCATCTAGTAATTTTTTCTATTCTTTTTTCATCTATTTATAGCTACTATATAGATTGAAAATTGTATTTGATTACATAATCAATATAAAATATATATGAGATGAAATCTATTTTGTATATTAGCAGTGAAAATTAAAAATGCAAAATTCAATTTTATAAGTTTTTATGTTCATTTCATCTGAGGTGTCAAAATGTACAGCAATCTCGTTATATTAGAAACGTAACCAAATTGAAAAGAAATTAATATTCATCAAAATAGTTTTTTTCCTTATTTTGATCACATCTTCTCATCAGCGGAACGTCTAAATATCTTTGATGGAAGGGTTTGACTTTGATTAAACTAGTTTTGCCCGCAATTAAAAAGGAAAAAAAGAATGCCGTTAATATTTCGGTTCCACCTCATTAATGTAAACAAATATGCGAAGAAGGCTATTTTGCATGCACATTCCGAGTGGCCTTGTTTGACATTTCGCTTCTTGCTCGGCAGGGTCCCCTTCCTTTTTCTTTCCTTTTTGATCTGACCATGAAATTCACACGATTCCCACGTGAGAAAGGTGGCATTCATAGGTGAATGAGCCAAGGAGATTGGTATAAATAGTGACCATCTTACCATTTTGGTCATTCGTGGTCATCAGATCTCAGTTTCCTCAGTTCTTCCCTGTCCACTCCTCAAGCACAATGAAATTCGTGAGTAATATATCCGTCTTCTCCTTTTTCATTCGATTCATCATAAAATATGCAATTGATTGATTTCATCCACTAAAATTTTAGAAGACTGATTGTTTTTTTAATACTGATTATAAAATATCCTGTGGACTCTTTTATTGGAAGAATAATACAGATGTTTTTATTTTTTATTTTTATAGAGTTCCTTATGTAATGAAATGAAAATAATAGATTGCATATTTTATCAGGAAGGGATTTTTTTTTCATTGTAAATGGGAATCATATTTCAAATTACTAATTTTAAATCATCAACCAACATATATTGTAAAAGAAATTAATTTATCAATTTTATATCTTTACTTAATTTTTAAATGGGGTTCTCTGAATGTGTTTGATAATAATTATAAATAACCGATAAAAAACCTCTATTTTAGAATAATTTGTGTAATATGTTTAATTTATTTTTTTTATTTCTTATATGCGTTTATATTAGGTTATAGAGAATTTGAAAGTAAAAAGTTTTTTAAATACATCTTTTATATAAATATTCAGGGGTAAAATAGGCTTAAAAAGTAAAGAATTCTTTATCCCAAAATTAGCTGAAGTTTTTTATTAACTAAAGTCGAATTAAGAAACATTATTGCCCCCAAAATTCTTCATTTTGTTAAATCTTAAAACTTTTTAATGTTAATCCTTAAAATACTGTAAAATTTTATTCCGTGTAACCTTTGATATTTTGATCTAGAGAAATTATTTAAAACATTACAATTCTGTTAAGTTGCTAGTTTCCAAGAAATCAGTTCCCTCTTAGCAACAGATATACTAATATTCAGTGAAATGAAATATATATGTGAAGTATCAAATGAAAAACACACTATAAAAAATTTCATTTAATGGAAATGTTTGAAAAACTATTTTGTGAGTGAGATTCTGTCTCTTAAAGTTATACTGTCTTGGAATTATTATGTAGGTGTGAATTTGATTCCAGTCACAATCTATATTACACAAATTATAAAATTGTAAATGAATATTTCTCATATAAAAAAATTCGTTATAATTCCAAATACGTATAAATTCGTACGTATAAATACGTATACGTATACGTACGTACGTATATATACGTATAAATACGTATAAGTTCGTATAAGTTCGTTTTAATTCCAAATACATTCAAAATATTGAAATTTAAAATATTTTTTATTTCCTTTTTTCACAGATCTTGGTACCTCTTTTTCTGGCCTCCGTTGCCATGGCTGCCGATATGGGCATGAACATCGCCGGAGCTGCCTACAACTTCGGATACAACACCGGAGACGCCGGCGGCCATAGCAGAGTGGAATCCGGCTCTGGTGGCACCGTCGCTGGTAGCTACAGTTACATCGATGCCAATGGAGATCGACGAACTGTCCAGTATTCCGCCGGACCCGGAGGATATCAGGCCAGCGGTGACGTCGGAGTGGACAGGAGGACAGCCGCCGCAGCAGCTGCCCTTGCCGCCATTGCACCCAAGGCACCAATCCCAGCACCTGCACCAGCCGCTGCTCCCTGGTACAATCCAGTTCCCGTCGCCCCCGCCTTCGTTGCAGGTCCAGCAGGTTACGTGGCCAAATGGTAAACGACTTCCCGCCCGAAACTGGAATCGATACGTGAATTGTTGAAATTCATGTCAAAGCTTGGATCTTGCGAATTTGTGTTGGGTTTCGATGTCGTGCCTTAAAAAGATCTGTGGTACACGAATTGTTGTAAATATGGAGAAGAGAAATAAATAGATTTCTTGACGAGTTTTGATTATTCCTTCCTTCTCTAGATTCTATTACAGTTTTGTACACATAGTTGATTTAACGTTATTTCAAACTATAAAGGTAAAGGTACATTATAAACCAACAATTCGATCATACATATTGTATCGAATATGATGCTTAAAATTTCATATTTTATTCATTTAGATTCAAAACAGCCTTTAAATTTTTTTAATCTTCATTCTTTAAATAATTTTTAAAAATTTATGTTAGCAGCTTTTTTATTCATATCCCATTAATGAACCAGTTCATCAGGAAATCTAAAATTATAACTCTGATTGAATTTTTTCTGACACATAAAATGCAATTGTTTTATTAAAAAGATTGGAACTCAGTATCCATTGTTTCAATGATGCTCCTGATTATTAGTTTCACTGTTTTTTCTAAAAGAGAGGGACAAGCAATACTTCTTTAAAACTTGCATTTTTTTAAAGGTTTCCTTTTGCTATAAGATTCATCTTTTAATTAGTTTTAATTAGTTGGGAACAGCAAAATTCCACTCAGCAAAAGAGAGTCTCAAGTCTGACAGAAACATAAATCTATTCTTCAGTTATTATTATTTTTTAAATGAAATTTTTTCTTGTGAAATTAATATATAACAGCAAAGTAATACAGGAAATAAAGTTCTTTGACATTTTATTGACGTTTTTATATTTAGAAACAAAAAAAAATTAACTAATCTGTGTGCTCAGATTCCATCAATGGCTTATTTTAGATTTAAAAAATAATAACTAATTTTTATATTATTCCATATTTAGAAGAGTAGTGAAAGAATATGATATCCAGTAAATACTGCAATCTATTTTCCAGGTTATAAACAGCCTTTAAAAATCAAGAAGTATAAGAAGTAATATTTTTTCCGCATTTCAAGACAAACACCTAGAAAATTATCCGTACAATTTTCCTAGAGAATTGAAAAAGGTAGAAATTGACAGAGATTCATTTATCACGGGCATTAACTTTTCGAGTCCGAAGAGTGCTGTACCTTTCTCCATATTTTGAAGTTTTAAGATCCGAAAAGATGAATAAAACTAGAAAGAGGTATTAATAAATATTTTAATAATTTTGAATTTATTAAACTCTTTAGTCGCCTATAATTTCGAGATGCCACAGTGTTAGTCTTACTTTAACCCATTCCCTGCCATGGGCCCCATTTGGGGATCACGAAAATTTTTATCTTGTTCATCCCTAAATTTTAGGTTTTCATTTATTTTTAAAGTCATGTGTCTACATAATAGTCTACTCTTAATGTAGATAGCTAATTTATTAGTTTTATTTGCAAAATAAAATACATATATGACATTTTTTCGAAAAATTTCCTGTAAACAACGCTTTTTCACATATGTCTATTTTCTAAGTGAATATCTGTTAATTTATATTAAAATGAATTATTTTTTCTGACAGAGGTTGTTTGCACATGAGTTCTGAGTAATATAAAATAAAAATTGAGCACATTGTTTACTTCATGCCATCAGCACCTGTAAAATACAATGATCCCCATTTGGGGCTCACGGTTATTGCAATGTAAAATGATTTATTTTTGCTACAATTGAATTTTTCATTTGTTCAGTTATCTTTTCGCAATATGTTTCCGAAATTTCCAAAAAGGCTGTTACCCACAAAAGTGTGGAATGCTTCCACTGACAAATATAGACTTGATACCGGGGGAAAGAAAGGGGGAGAGTTCCAGAAAGAATGTTTCTAACGAAAATGTTGAATTTGCCCTCTAATAATAATAATAGAAACAAAATGTGGGGGTGGAAATAGCAGATGTTGAGAGCAGGTGATTCTGAAACGCACCTGCTTCTAATTGGGGTGGGACGTCGCCAGTCCTTTTCGTCTATTGGGCAAGATATTTAAAATTTTAGAGCAGATGGCCATGAACATTGTGCTGAGAAGTTGTGTCATTTAGAGAGTTTTATCCGCAAGATCAACATGGTTGGATTTTGATAAATGTCAGTATTATTATAATTTGTGTTTTTTAAATATTTTTTTATTTCATTTGGATAATCATGAGTAGAAGAAAATTTTCAACGCTAAGAGAGCTTGAAGAATATTGGGACAATGATCTTGATTTGACAGATGATGATGACCCAGGAGGTACTATTGACATAGTTGAATTACCACCAGATAGAGCGGATGATGTATCTGATTTAGAAGACATAGATGACAACATTCTGGAAGATACAATTCCAAACGATGTTCCAGGTTCATTAGAAATTCATGGCGGTAGGTGCAATGAAGAAGTTACTGTTCAAAGAAAAAAGAAACCTAAAAAAGAAAAACCCATATCAAGGTGGAAAAGAGAAAGAGCATCATTCAACATTTCTAGTCAGGGAGAAGAAGAGTGCGAGCAACGTAGAATGACCATGATAGAAAGAGTAAAAGATAAAAGACCAGTAGAAATTTTTGAAATGTTCTTCACAGATGATCTAGTAAATCACATCGTACAGCAAAGTGTATCTTATGCAACCCAAAATAATCGTCACCAATTTACGCTCTCTTCAGACTGCTTCAAAAAAATTTTGGGATTTTTACTGTTAACTGGATATCACTCTTTGCCTCAAGAGCAGATGTATTGGTCAGAAGAAGATGATATAGATATTGAAATTGTAAGGAAATGTATGTCGAAAAATCGTTATATTGAAATAAAGAGAAATCTACATTTCAGTGACAATACAAATATACCACTAATAAATGGAAACAAAGACAGATTATTTAAAATACGACCAATCTTGGATGAGCTGAATAAAGCATTTATGCAGTTCGGCGTATTTTCGTATAACATATGTATTGATGAACAAATGGTACGTTATTATGGTCATCATTTTCTAAAGCAGTTTATTAGAGGAAAGCCCATTCGCTTTGGGTTCAAGCAATGGGCAATGTGTTGTGGTGTGACCGGATATTGCTATAATGCTGACATCTATGAAGGTAAGCCAAGTAGAATTTCAGAAGAAGATACTTATGGATTAGGTGTGTCAGTAATATTGAATAAGATAGCAACCATAGACAAACCAGAGGAACACTGCTTTTATTTCGATAATTTTTTCACAAGTTTTGATTTGCTGAAAAATCTAAAAGAGAGAAATATACCTGCGACTGGAACGGTGAGATGTAATAGGATGAATAAGTGCCCTATAAAAACAGATAAGGAAATGAAGAAAGAATTTAGAGGGGCTTTTGATTATAGATATGATGAAATAAATGGAATATTTGGTCTTGTTTGGAAAGATAACAGCATTGTTAAAATGTTATCAAATCATTTGGAAGTTTTACCTTTGGTTTACATTTGGAGTTTTACCTTCTCAGTCCTAGACCGAGATGGTCTAGGACTGAGAAGAAAAAAATATTAATTCCACAACCCAATGCTATTATAAATTACAATAAGAACATGGGACGTGTTGACAAGCTTGATTGGAATGTACAAAAGTATAGGATAAAGATTAGAGGCAAAAAATGGTACTTTCCTATTTTCACTAATGCAGTGGATGTGGCTCTAGTTAATGCTCATACAATATATTGTATTGCTAATGGAAAAATGCCGCTATTAAATTTCAGACGAGAAGTTGCACGGTTCTATTTGAATTTACATTCCGTGTCTGACCCGAAAAATTGTGGACGACCATCGTACAGTGTGAGTTCACAGAAGCGCGTACCAGAAGACGTAAGAAAAAATCCTCAAGGACATTATTTAGAAAGAACATTGGACGGAAAACAAAGAAAATGTGCGGTTTGCAAAAAAAATGTTCGGAAACAGTGCGTGAAGTGTGATGTAGGATTACACGTAGAATGTGTTATTCCATGGCACTCTTAAAAAAATTTACAGTTATTTACATGCAATGTACCGTGATCCCCAAATGGGGATTGATTTTTAAATGCATAAAAAACATATTTTTTTTTCTGTATTGTAAAATTTAATGTACTACATTGGTTTACATGTAAATACGTTACTATATATTAAAAAAATATTTTTTTAAAAAATCTGGCAGTTAATGGGTTAAAAGAACATTACTGCATGTCTTTAGGTTTATTTTTCTCAAAATTGGAATTGAAGTGATAATCATTAACATCTTTCTTTCACAAGAAAGACGTTTCGATTCATCAAAATTAATTTTTGGTCGTATGAGTTATCTTTTAGATGATCAAGACTGATACCCCTTGATTGTAGGTGATGTTAATTTGCATAATTAAATAGTTACGGAGTTTCAATAAATTCATTGTTTCTCAAGAATGAGGGTGGAAAAATCTTCTATTTTTGAGATTATAAGCATCAATGCATATTCAATATTTTCGAAAATATAGAACCACAACATTGAAGTGAAGTGCAATTTCAGAATAAATAATAGCAATTACATAGTATGTTAATTGATGACAGTTTAAATTTAAATTTTAACAAGGGATAAGAGATTTCTATTTACAAATTTTGCTACAATCCCTAAAAGGAAGTTCTCTGCAAAAACCGTTTGCGCAGTGCCGCTCAAATTTAAACCTCCCCACCAAGAGAAGCAGTCCAGACTTGCGACACAAGCAAAGAAGGCGTTTGTCCACCGGGAAGAACGGTGACAATGAAAACCTTTTCCCGCCATCGAATGGAACTGCCCCCTACGCGATAATTATCTCAAGTGGGGTTATTTTTAGGCATCCCTTTCCAGCAGTGACGTCAGAATTCCCTCCCACTCCCATTACGAAATCCGAGTGCAGGTGCCCTGTCTATTTCATTGATCGCATCTGGGTAAACAGGCATACCTTGGCACCTTCAGGAACAAAAAAAATCCCACAATTGCTAGCTTTTCGCCAAATCAACGCCACGCAGCTCTATTAGATGCCGTTTCTGGAATGTACTTGGGATTATGATAACTTCAACAGCTATTTTTAGTAATAGAATTTTCAGACTGGAATGCCTTTTAACCGTTCCAATTTTACCTTCTTCAGTTAAACCTGGTCTTTGAGGGAAACGGTGACATTTGTATCTGCAGAAAAATAGAAATCGATTTTTCAATTTTAGCCTCATAAAACATGGACCATTTCTGAAGAGAAACAGAAATGTATAACGTGTATGGGTTCACGAATGCTTAGACAGTGTAAAAGCATAACACAATAAATTAAAATTCAAAATGTAAATTATTGCATATATTACGATAGAAATACTGTTTTCTTTGTTTTGCTTTTCTCCAACATTTGTTTCAATATTTGAAGTTCGAAAATAAAAAAAACCCCAACAACAAATTTTTATTGGAATTTTGTGAAATGTTATATAACTAATTTTACATACATTGTGCAATTATTAAGCATATTTTATTTATTTCTGCGCATTAAGATAATTTAATAGTCAATTCACTATGATTTTTTCATTATTATTTGGTAGTTTTAAATTATACGACTTCAATATTTTATTTTTAAAATTCAAATACTAAGAATATTAAAAAGAAGAAAAGTTCACTAAATTCAAACTCACTTATACTAAATTTTGGAGTAAATTTAAATTTAATTATTTTTTAAGCATATTGATTTGTAGTTAAATACTTCACAATGGACATCGATAATAATGATGATGAAGTGTCTGTTTTACAACGGAAGGATGGGTGTAGTAGCTTCTGAGGATATGGACTCCTGAGCACCCGAGGGCAGAAGTCTGACTTCTAGCTCATATGAAGAAGACATTCCCTTGTCACATTAGCTTGCACAGCCCCCTTTTTACCAGAGAGCACATTTACACACCTCACAGATAGAACACAGAAGAATGACTATGCCTTGCCTTGGACTTGAATCCGTATCGCCCAGATAACGAGGATGACACGCTACCTCTGTGCCAGAACGCAGGCACAGTGGGATGGATTTATAACGAATTATAGATTTATATAGAAATATAACAATATATAGATTCATAATGAAAACAGTACATTTTTCCCTATGTATCGTATTTTAAGTCCTGAATAGAATTTACGTGCAATTAAATTCCTTTTATTTATTTCATTTATTTCGATAATTTTTCATGTCTAGAAGATCCTAATCTTCTTTGACAATTTTGAAAATTTGTGTTAAGAACAAAGGTTTTGTAAAACAACAGGGAATCAAATAATGTTTTCTTATTCATAATTTTTACAAGCATTACAATTTTCTAAATTTTATGTGTTGAAGTGTTTGTGTAGAGCTATCTAAAAACTAGAATGAACTGCATCGTTGAAACTAGCCCCTGGTCTTTTCTTTGAAATAAAAACACTTAAATGCACTTAATTTGTACAGATTACTTTACCGTGTTACTAATGACAGCTAAGAAAAATTTTTAAACATAAAATTTTATTGCTACAATAAACAGCAAAAAATGTTTTAAAATTATTTTCTACATTTTAAATTTGATTCAAACGAACTATCAGATAGGGGTAATATGTAACCCAATTTTAATTAATTGATTAATAATTGATTATGTTTTGCATCAATAAAACATACGTGTGCAAAATTTTATACCTATAGGATATCAAAAAGTGCGTAAGAAATAGATTACATGATTCAATCAATAAAAATATGAAAGAAGCTGTATAAAATGAAATTATTTATCATAGACATTGATTCAAATAAAAGTTAAGAATTAGTTTGCAAAGTCGCATAAAAGATTTCATCAATATATTTGATAAAATCTTATAATATTGTATAATATGCATATAAATTGGAAGAATCCCATCCACATTTTTGTTCAAATTAGCTTCCATGCACCATCCTTACAGATAATCATTTTTTAAAAAAGAAAGAAATAAGAACGTAAAGGTTCAACCTGGACAAAATGCCTTATAAATTATTTATTATCATAAAAAATAAGGATGACTGGTAGGAAAAGTTTTTACACTAAACAATGATTTAGATTCAGAACATTGAATTAATTTTAACCCAAGGACATTTTAAAATCAAATGTAATCTATTTAATATAAATATCTATTAGGAAAAAGAAAAATATAAAGGCATTTTAATGAAAGTCCTAGTTATCTAATCAGTGATTAAAAATGAATTAGTTTATTTTTTTTAAACTTTGACAATTCTAAAACTTATAATTAGAAGAAAAAAAATAGCACGGTATATCAGTCGATAAAAACCAGAGAAATAAAAATTTGTAGTAAGTTGATATCCCAGTCCTTTTTATTTTGAAGGAAAAATAAATATATTTCAAGCAAAATTCGTTTTTTATTGATGATAAAATATTTTAAATAAAACTTCAAATCCAAAAGAATATATTTTTTTTAAATTATGTCCCTGAAGGTCATAAGGGTCTGCTTGTAATTGTAACATTCAAAGAGTAACAGCAGCTATTAAAAAATAATATCAGGATGCCAAGGTTAGGAATAATGCAAGATGATAAGTATCAGTAAACTGATTAATTTTTTTGTATTATTCACAAAGGAAACTGAAAATCATTGTATTGTTTTTCATAAATTTTAAATAGTAAAATAAAAAAAAATAATTATTTTTTATTTTTACATGATTCCATCTATAGATGAGGCGATTATAAAAATTCATAATAGCTTGCATTTTTTTTCATGAATAAAGCCCCCAATTCATTACTAATTCTGTAGTTTATCAAATTTCCTTAGTAAACAATACAGTTCTCTTTTAAAACGTCTGATACAAACTTAAATACAGGTAGTTAGCACTACACAAGCATATAGCTTTTGCATTTTATGTATGGTATAAACAAAACATTTTCTAGAAACAATGTGATTCTTCCTCAATAACTCTGAAGGCATCTTTATCTAGAATTTTAATGATTCTCAGTTAATAAAGACGGAATAAAATGTCCACCTTAGGGAAAATATAAGAAAAAGAATTCTAAAATTAAAGAAAAATATGTGTTGATAGATCAGAAGACATATTTGCTTTATAAGAAATGGAATCTGCTTTATATCGCTATGCCTGTTTTATGAACAATTATAAGAAAACTAAATTTTTATCCACTCCAGTTTATACACGTCTGATTTCATAAGGGAATATCCTTTTTCATCTATGAGGATAAAAAAGGGTAGAATTTTTAAAAAAATGATTTTTATAAAAATTTCAAACGTGAAACAAGTATAGATTAAAAAACTGTTGAAGTTTAAAGTTGAAAATCAATTTACTATTTCTAACTTCTAAGATATTACCCCTATAGAAATACTTTTAGACAACATTTTTCGTTATTAAGAAGAGATCAGACCTAATCGATTATCTTCCAATATTCAGTGGCGAAAGAGATACAGCAAAATAAAAATTTTAGATCCTTTCAAGTTTTTTCACCTTAGTGTTGGTTATTACATTTAGGAAATTCGCAGATAACTTTATCTTCCTATAACATACACTTTCTTCATTCAAATATAATCTACTTGCAACAAATATATATAGGATTTAAGAAGAGACTTTGACTGCAAAATAAACTTTAGTTGCATGCACCTCAAATACAAAAAAATAATATATAGAATATAGAAAATAAAAAATAAGTATTGACAAACAATCATTTAGTCAGTTAAAAGACAGACAAACAAAGTCTCCAACAAATATTAAATAAACCTAAGTGGAATTTCTGCATATTATTAAAGAATGATAATTAAAAAATATAAATGAAGAATGTGTTAAAAAGTGATATCATTCCATATGAATTATTACAGCATATTTACTCATCTGCGCATATTAAATACAATTGTAATTACTTATCAGAAACAGCTTTATACTTTTTATCCCCCATCACAATGCGCCATTAATGACCATACATTTGTTTCCTTTGTTTTAAACTTGCGCGTAGCAATTAAAATCCATCTTGCAGGTTAATTTTCTTTTTAGCATCACAATGCAAACGCAGAAACAAATAATTTTTCATTTAGGGTATTGATTAATTAACTTCTATCTTATTTTCAATAGAAGTATTATTATTCAATAATAAGCTATTTCTCAGTCTTTTATTTATAAGGAATCAAAAATTCCGAACAGCGTATCAAATGATTTTAAAAAAGAATCGGAAAAGGAAAGAGTTTTAAATAATTTTAAAAGAAACATTATGTTCAACAAGAAGAAGACAAAAAACCCCCCTTCTTTATTCGGATGGAAAATCTGAGTTTCCGGATATTTCCCGATGAAAACAAAACGACGAAGTGAAAGCAAAGTGAAAGTACAAAAAAGGATCATGAACTGCTGTTGTTGATCAACAAAGAGCTAAAAGAAACGAAAAAAAGAGAAACAGATAAATATAAGTGAGTAATCTAAGAGACTAACCAAAACAAAAAGTATGAAAAAATGGGGAATAAAAAGAAGAAGAGAAACAGCAGAAAGAGCAAACAATTGGGATCAAGAAAAGCAGAGGATGAACCATTAGTGGAAATGAGTAGAAACAAAAAGTTTATTTACTTCGTTAAAAAAGGGATATCCAATATTATCTTTTCATGACTCCAGAATCCTCATGAAAGAAAAACATGCTGTAGAAGACACCGATTCTTAATTTTGAATTGGTCATCGAAAATAAGGGTCCTTTCTTCCATTTATTTCTTACATTATTGTTTATGTATATCATTAATACTCTCGCTGCACATAAATGAATATGACTGCCTGTTTTTCCACCCAAATTTATAAATTGAGCAATAAAAACATTAAAAAAGTATTCAAAATTATCTTAGTTTGTCGGTATTATATTTCAAGTCGAAATGATTTTTCCAGCAGAAACTTCGGTAACTAAGGGTTGAAACTTGAATACTTATATTTATATTATTACGGACACTGTAATATAGGCAATCATTTGAATCGGCACTATTTTGAATCAGACTTCAATGTTCACATGTTTTCAGCGACAATACAACCAAGGGGCACATATAACAAAATATCCAAAAAACAGCTTGATTATAAGGATCATGGACTGATCTTTTTTCTTTCTGACGCATATAGATAGTATAAAAAGGCTTACTAGAACATTATTATTGTTTTTTTTCTTTTTTTTTTATCAGAGTTATTTAAAAGTATTGGATTGATATATATTTTAACTATAAACTAGTTGTTGCAGTTGGTTTATTTTTTCTTGTCTCACTTTTATTGAAATGAAAATATCGACTAACTCTCTCGTATGTTCATTAATTAAGAAGGCAACCTACTGATGTATATTGGAACTATGTCAGAATGCTTTGTCAGAAGCAGTGTAGAAGCTTCCAGGCACAATTATCATACTTTATACTGATTCCTTAATTTGTGAATAGATTTCAAACAAATTACACAACTTGTGAGAATTACCACAATATTTTCATGAATGCAGTCTAGTGTTATGCAGTCAGTTCATATTGTTAATCTGTGTAATTCACTGTAATGCGGCTAATTCACGCAACATTTATGTAGCCAGTTCTTGCAATCCATTGTACTGTAGTTGATCCATATAATTTATTGTGATGCCTATTTATACTGTAAAACCATTCATTCAACATAGTAAGGTGCCTATCTAACATCCATTGTAATGTAATTAAATCTTGCAGTGTATTTTTATGTTGTCAGTTCGTGAAATCTGTAGTTATGTAATCCATTCATGCTATCCATTGTTATATAGTCTGTCCATGCAAACCTATATAGTATAGTGAATTCAAACTATGCATTGTTATACAACCAAATTCATGCGATACATTATCATATAGTCAATTAATACAATCCATTATTGTGGAGTTGATATATTCCCTTTCCAATGTAATATACTCATTAAAAGCAATCCATCTTTTTGCGGTCAATCCTTGCATTCCATTGCTATGTACTCGATCCATGAAATCCATTATTATTATTATTGTTTGGCAATACATATTTATGCTGTCAAAACTTACATTCCATTATTATGTACTCAATCCAGGCAATCTATTGTTATTTGTTTGGCAATCCACTTTTTTTGCAGTCAATCCTAACATTCCATTGTTATGAACTCAATTCAAGAAATCCATTGTTATTTTTTTGGCAATGAATCTTTATGTGGTCAATCCTTGCATCCCATTGTTATGTACTCAATTCAGACAATCCATTGTTATTATTTTTTTTTTTGCAATCCATCTTTATGCGGTTAATTCTTACATTCCATTGTTATACAATCAATCCAAGCAATCTATCTTTATGCAGTCAATACTTACATTTCATTATTATGTACTCGATCCAAGTGATCCTTTGTTAATTGTATAACAATCCCTACTCACGCTAACTGTACAATCAGCTGGTGGTGGGGGAATCTGATTCCATTACAATAATATAAGGATATTTCGATGGCATCCATGAATTCATTTATTTTATGCGACAGAGATATCACAGGAATTAATTGAATTAAATAAAGATTTGCTATTTGAATTATAACAAATATAGTATAAAGGACACACTAGCATGAAGTAAAAGCAAATATTCTGCAAACATATTTAGTCATGGTTGTATTGGAAAAAATAATTATTGAGAATTTCATTTAATTATATGATAGTAAAATTCTAAATAATTAACATATTTGTTCCAGATTCATTTTTAACCATTTTTTCATCAAAAATTACAAATCGCGTCAAACATGATGTTTATGAAATAATCCTCCAAACTCTGAAATAAGATATTCAAATTTTCATCAAATCCAATAATCCTCAGATCTCCATTCGACAAAACCCCAGTAACGGCGAGATTAGATTTATGACACGGACAGTATTAAGATCGTCCCTTTCGACAACAGAAAAGGGTTTGAAAAATGGCCGACCACACCGATACGCGAGAGAACAGGAATCTGTATTTTAATTTCAGCGCCCTCATGATTCATTCGGAGGGAAAAGTTCGCGAACTGGAATTCCGAATACATTCGTAATTTATGGTTGGAAAGCATCGGGGGATAATGATGTTATCGTCGAAAACTATTTTTCTCGCCAGTTTCGTTGTTTTCCATTTTAGAACAGGGTGGGTGTTCCGGTGTTTGGTAATGGATTAAAGTTAGCAGCAAGTGTTGCTCTTAGTCTGTTCTGTTTTGGAGTGTTGCTATTATCAAATTACGTTTGCTTTACTGGGATAATTATTTCTAAGCTGAACAGGAAATGAACTTACTGCAGTTGATGTCACCTGCACTTGAATCCCGAGCGGTAAATGCAGATTGACAATTATTTTTTTACACTGAATCAACAATTGATATTTGTAGAATTAGTTTTCTTAAATTAATGTAGATAGAAAATGGATTTATTTATTTAGAAAAATTAATGGTATATTTTTTTGTAAAATGAGATTATATATTGTCATTATGTATACTTAGAATAATGAATGCTATATTTTTTCATGATAAATTTGAAAATAAGAAGGGAATTTCCTATCGAATATTAACTTTCACAAAAAAGTTATTACAATAAATTGAAAATTAGCGTGAATGCTTAGTTATTATATAATTAAAAAATATCAAATATTTAAAGTATCAAATTCAGTACGTGAACTATTATTTTTATGAAGAAATGCATACTTTTAACTTTGGAAAAATAACTATAAAAGGAGACAATAATCACTACAAGATAGAATATTTCAGATCTGCACAGACTTGAAAAATAAATTAATTCACAGAAGAAATTATATGGCAACTGAAAAAAAAAAGCCGCAATTAGGAGATTATATATACTGTTCTCTCAAGAACGATGCGAAGATGCAGATAAAATGGAGACTTTATTGTCTGCGAAACGTGTATTAAATACACACAACACAAAATGCAAACACACAGCGAATTAACACTATTAAATGGGTTAATTACATGTAATAACAGCAAAGCTCTAAAACTCAAGCCAAAAGAAAAAGGCGCTCTCCCTAGCCAAGCCAACTATCTCAGATCTCTGTCTAAACTAACTGGCCGCTCTTTCTTTGCCGAGCCTTATATATTGCCCCTCTAAAGTGGGTAGGGCAAACTGGCCAGACGCTTCAGGCAAGTGTGGAAATTTCTCCAACGCTCCCCAGGAGCAAATCTTTATTCCCCAACTTCCACAACACGTTATAGCGGGTATTTAAAACCATCAACGACTTCATTATGTCACCAATACACCTACATCGCCAAGTTAGTCAAATATGGCGATCTTCTGTTGGAAATCTCCCCAGAACAGTCTTTCTTCCCTGAAGCGCGATTTCACTACAAATAATTTTTATGTAATTCAACTGATTACAAACATTTACATCTAATTACACAAGATTCATAACAATAGGTGCTTTTCATCAAATTTTCAGACTTTTCTATTAAACATTGAACGAAATCTTTCATTGTGAAGAAGTCGCGAATTTAAGCATTCTACATAACCTTAGGTAGTGCACATTATAAGGGCTTTCTTTTACAGATCCACACATTTTTAGAAAGTTAGTGAATCATTTGAGTTTAATTTTTATTTTATTTTCTTATTTTTGCGAAAATATGCCTTTATCTTTTATGAATCCAGACTACACACACCCATGTTTATGCATGGTATTATTGAATCAAATGTTCATCGTTTATTAACAATTAGTAAGTAAGTGCACGTGATTAAGTATGCAGGAAAGAGATAAATTATTCTTGATTAAGACTTAATATTGTATCCTAACAATTCTTATTTCCCAGAATTTGTGTCTTTTACAAAACTTTTTGTTTCATGGCAAAAAAATATAATCGCCCCCCCCAAATCTACTTCATTGTGGTTGGGTTTCAGTTGCCTAGGCAGCCCTAATGGAAAATCCAACACTATAGAGAAGCACGTCACTTCGCCCTCATATCCTTATGATTGCCACCCCCACCCCCACGTAGGAGGGCACCTCGAAATACGGTTGACAAGCTTCCGGCCTGGAGGCTGGTTCTTGCTACCCTGGAGGATACAAGAAAAGGCGGGAATCTAGCTACACCCATCAATGGCGGGATGTACTCCCTTAGGAAATGGTTGTACCGTGGCTGGTAATAGCCCTGAGGACTCAACCATATTTCAGCGGTGGGGTCATTCGATAATTTTATCCATGTGTCTTCGAGTGGGTCGAAGAATCAATAATCTGATTATCCATACGAATGTGATAATTTAGAAAGCAACAATCTTGACAAATGAAATTTGCTATATGGTTGTGGTGGTGATTCTTATCATTAAAATTTTAAATTTTAAATCAAATTTTGAACCAATTCGATTTAAAAAGCAACAACATATATCCAATTTTCTCCCCGGTATTATGCAAAATGAAAAGCGTCATAATATGTTGATATATGAATTTGTCAGGGGAGGATCACTGTATGGGAACAATTGGCTTCTACTACGATTCAATTCTTACATTAAAAATTATCTAATGATCTTCATATACGAAAATAAAAAATAAAAATGAAATGAAATTATAATTTGAAAACATTTATCAAAAAAATTTCAAGGCACGATGTGTTTTTTGTTTTATTTTGCATAATAATTTTTTTTCTAAAAAAGTATGTATTATATATTTCTCAACCCCCAATTTTGTTCTTCTCGATAGCAAATCATGGTCTTACTTTACCAAAATTTATAAGACAATATTAGCAATTACATAATAATTAATAAAACATATTGCTGTGGCTCAGATACAAACGGTATCTTTTTTTCATTTACTAAGAAGAAACATTTCAAAATATTTTTTTTCCCTCGAACATAATAACTTTCATCTAACGGTGCATTTATGGTTATCTTTCTTCGCATTCTTGCGAAGAATATGCCCAACTAATATTTTATTCCCTCATAAGTTGTTTTTTATAGAGAGAAAAAAATAAACCTAAGGTCGCCTTTTTTCCCCCTCGTTCATATTTCCCAAGACATCGTTTCCAAGAAGGAAATGATGACAGAACAACTTCTATAATTTGATTTTCATCATGCTTTTGGGATCCATAGTTCGCTTACGTAACCACAGTTCCCGCTCAACTCATGCACCTAATGAGATTACGGGGCCATTTTTTTTCCTGAAGTCCCCGCGCGACAATTTAATATTTCCGAAGGCTTTTGTCGTCCCTTCTACAAGCATTTTCCAGGGCCCTTACGGGGTAAATTGCTTTTCTCCATTCAATTATTGTCAGCTTATGTCCTTGTTTCAGTTTAAGGAGGCTCACCGGAAAGCAGGATGTTTGCACTCGGCTGAGAGTCTATACGCCGAAAGAAACGCTACTAAACGAAGAGTTTTTTTTCTATTGGATGTTGCATATTCATTTTTTAAACCGATTTGTTGTAGATTAGTTTTTGAGATTTTTCTAAATGTTTCGCTTCAGACGTACTTAATGCTATTTTTCTATTCCTACTATTAGCTCACACTCCCCCTTTATAAAAGTATCTTGTTCAAATTTTCAATCGTTAATAAAATACTTTTTATTCATCCACTCAAGTTCAAGCACATTTTTAAAATTTGTAGTGGATGACACTCGATGTCAATACAATTTTTTCAAACATTAATTCATTCATTAAATGTGGTTAATTTTCAATACTTTAAATAGAATTTTAGAAGTTTGTAATGACGATTGAAGTCAACAGACAGTAGCCCAAACGGTAAAATGCAAGAATTTAAGTATTTTGCACTTGAAGAATGCGAGTTCAATTCTCGCGAAAATCAATCATTTTTTGATGATAAATTATTTATATTAATTGCGATTATTAAATAAAAAGAAAGTAAAATATAAATGTTCTATTTTTAACATAAGTAGGAATTGATTTTAAATTTTTAAAATAACAACTAGCTCGTTACTTTGAATACTCAGTGATTAATTTGAACCTTTATAGTCAGTGAAATAATTTTTACTTTCCCGTACACGACGTACGAAGATGAAATATTGTAATCAACAAAATATTCAAATACGAGATTTCGAAAAAAATCCAGATTGTATACCGCTCAGAAACTTTTCTAAAAGTTTAGCTTCTCAGTCGTATTTGTGTTACATTTGGAAAAAATCCACTCAGAAATTTACTTCGTATTCAAATTTTTATGACGTCCTTATGTTTTTCCGATTCCGTTTCATAATCTCAAGTAAACTAACCGATTCGAACCCGAAATGTTGCAAGTCCCGTCGTTTGTGGTTGGCAGCAACTGCAATACAAATTTGGCTTCAATTTAAACTCTCCTCGGGTAACTATTTTTGGATACGGAAAATGAGAAGTGATTTAAGCTCTTCGACCGAGGAGGAAGAGAAGTTAACTGTGTGAAACTAGTTTGTTGCTTCATCATTTTAAGATAGTTTATTTCCGTTCGTTTAGATGTTGGACAGAAAGGGTGAAAGGTTCGAATCTGTTGACCAAGGTCTGGAAAAGTTAATTTGAATTTCGATTTTAATATTTAACTATTATTTTTATTGCTCCAGTAATGATCACATTGATTTTGTGCTTTATAATCAATAAAAAGTTATTTTAAGGAAACTGCTTTTAACTTTATGCCTCCTCGTCATAGCTTTCCACTTTGCTAAAATGTGGGTTAATTTATTCAGAGGAAAAACAGTTTTTATTGTTATTTTTACTTCGCATGATTAATGATTAATATGAACTTTAATCGTCGATGAAATAACTTTTTACTTGCTCGCACACGGAATGTAAAAAAGAAAGTTCTGTAATCGGCAAAAAATACGAACTTGAGATTCAGATTGAAATCCGCATTTTGTACCTCACTAAGTCTGTTAATATATTCTTTATTATATCTGTTACTCATTCACCACCATAATTTTAAAATGTATTGAGTTATAGAAGTGAAAATAAATATGTAAGTCACACTAAACTCCCCGCCCCGCCCGTAAGCACAAGGAATAAACCATAAAACTGAATGACCGGACCGCCGCTGCAGCAACACTGGTGGGAATTATGATTGAGTATTAAGGATTCTCACCGGCCACGGTACAACCCTTCTCGGGGGAAGTACGTCCCCTCATCGATGGAAGGAAAATAAATATGTAATCTTAACTTAATCTTTGTAACTTTCAATTAAAATTTGAACGAAAATCTATTGAAAGTATATCTGTTGTTCTATATGCACAATAAACACAAGAACTTTATATAGAAGGAATTGGGCATGCGGATTTATCAGCAAAACTATTGAAGTATCTTTATAGATTGCAAAAAACTTATGGTAAGTTGAAATAAATTGACCATGGCCAAATCTGTCAAAGCGACTAGTAGCATTTATTAACTTGTATATTCACGCGTACGTGAATGTGATAACTTAAAAAGGCACGATGCAGATAAATAATTTGGGCACATAATCATATGACTAAAATTATATATGTGTGTAAAAAATTTGATTTAATTGGAGGCAGGAAAGGCATCTGAAATATGTTTTGCTTCCTTTATTGGTTAGGAAGAACAAAACGCACCATGACGTATTAATGTAATAAGTCGGGCAGAGCGAAATTCATGATTGCTGACTGCCATCAATGGTGTGACGCTATCCTTAGGGCATTAGCGCAAGCACCGTACTAAATTCAAGGCACACAGAGAAGGGTAGATTGGAAAAAAAGGAACTATATTATCTATTATAGGAATTGGTGAAGTAATATTTGAAATAAATTTTAATTAACCAATACAATAAAACAATTACAGCCAGAAAGTAAACATTAGGGTCACCGCATGCACTCGAAGGAATCACACATCGTCTGAAGAAATCTTGAAAAGCTAATTTTCCATTGTGAGGGATCTGTGAGAGAATATGCGCCAAGTAGTTAAAGACACAGTTCGGTTACCTTATTTGGCAACGCATTACAGTTATGGCTATTGGAAATAATTCTCTCAACACTATGTATTAGAAATCTGAGAGAACGATATTACCATAAATAAGGAGCAGTATTATTACATTTAAGATATACAGAGCTTCTCCTCCCCCTCCTCCCTTCTAAAAATGAAAAGGAGGTCTCAAGATGATATACTGTGAATAGTAGGTGTATTTTTGGTATTTAAGAAAAAGGAGAGACTTAATCAAGATACCGAATTTATTAATTTTTGAAGATAGGCTCTAAGTTAAACTTCTAAATGATTTAAGAAAAAAGGGAAAGTGGGTTTCTCAAAATAAAAACAACCAATATTACTCGTCATTTTTTTTACATTTACTAATCGCACTTGCCGTGGACACGCTCGCTGACATAGTCAGTGATTTTTAAGCCGAGGGTGCATCTTTTGTTTTCAAGTAGCGCCAACTAGGGCCACGAGTACGTCTTAGCTACACACATCACATTCGCTTGCTCAGCCCTTTTTTACAGGGGGGGGGGACATTCATACACCTCACAGATAGTACAAATAAGAACAAACATGCCCTGACTGGGACTCGAACTTGGGACTTCCAGATCATGAAGAAGATGCGCTACCTCTGTGGCAGGACGCCAGCGCATTAATAATTAAACTATTTTAAATAAAAAAATCAATAAAAAGTTAAGAGTATGTCCTGAAAAGTTAATAAGTAGTTGGATTTGCAATGTTCTCTGTAAAACCTTTGTTTTGGAACTTTCATTTTGAAATATAGGCTTTCAGAATAAAAGAAAGGAATTTTATAATAAAAGACGTATTTTAAAATGACTTATTATTCGGTTATTTGAAAATGTCAGATGATCGCCTGTCTTTTCCGTGCATATAAATACATTATTAAAGCCCAGACTGGAATTAACATTGAAATATATTTAGAAACGTATAAATGATAAAAATCCAATTAGGTCGTGAAACTGAAAAAAGTAGCAGTTTTATTTTTCCATCAAAGAAGAGACAGCAAATTATACCATAAAATTCAAAAAATAATGATGTCATTGGAAAAGAAAAGTATTTATCATATAGAATTTGTGCAAAATGTTAGATAATCAGTCAATCATCATTGCCTTTAATTACCAATGAAGTTTTACATAGTTAATAATGACAATTATTTAATTGAATGAAATGATAATTTTGTTAAGCATTAAAAAACAAATTATAGGGTTCATGAAATTTGAGAAGAAGGAATATTCTTTCTTTTAATTCCTTCAACATTTTGTATTTCCTTTTCTTGTACATTTAAAGAACTGTTTTGTTAGGATGTAATCAAACTTAGTTGCTGAATATTTGTAATAACGAAAAAAAAATGCTGTCATTTGATTTTCAGAATAATTTTATTAAAAGAACTTCCCAAAACAAAAGTAAATTTATTTTACAGATTATATATAGAATTTTAGATAGTTGCACAATTAATATTAGATTAAATTATCAAACACAAAGGAGTTATAGATTATTTAATAGTAATCATTGCTTAATTGAATAAAGAGATAATTTGATTCAGAACTGAATAACTAATTTTAATAGCATACAACGAAATTACTTTAAATGGAATCAGCAAAAAATAATTCGTTTTTACTATTAAATAAATCACTCAACATTTTGTTTTTCTTTTTGTTGTACATTTAAAGAATGTTTTGTTAGGATGTAATCAAATCAGTTGCAGAATATTTGCAATAACTAAAAAAATGTTGTCATTTGTTTTTCAGAATAATTTTATTAAAAGAGCTTCCTGGAAAAATTTCAATTTTTTCCCCTTATTTTTTGCAAACGACGAGAAACTCGATTAAATGAAAAGTTCAAATCTAATTCACAACTCCGTTTCGAGAACTCAGAAAAATGGAAATTCGCTTAAACAATAGTTCAGTTCGTTTATTTTACATTTTTTTTATAAACGAGAAAAATATCTCGCTAAAAATAATTTGTCCCAACTTGTAATACAAAGACTTTATTAACAAAAGAAAAATTTATGTCAGCAAAACAGATATCCCTTTTTCACCTTACTCTTCATTCCTCTTTCCATTGAAATGGTTTTGTTAAAAAAAAGGGGGAAGAAGAAAGGGGCATTTGCATTAAAAAAATGGAGATCTCTCTCCAGCATTTTTTTTTCTTTTGCAACCCCCTGCCAATTTTTGTCGAGATATGATATCTGCGAACCAGATATCCACGTCATTTTTCTTCCAGCTATACCTTTACAATTTGGAATCATTTTCAGATTTATGGAATTTTTCTACTCTTTGATGGAAGTCTAAAATAAAAATTGATAAATTTTCATGTTTTTCAGAACATAATGTTGTTTCATTTAAAAATTAAGTGAAAGTTCGTTTTATTTATTTTAAAAATGACTTCATTGAAAATTCCAATTTTTATAAAAAATTAACAGATTTATCGGTTCCTTTTTATACATATATTTATGTTATTGCACCTGTTTTTTATTTTAATTAAGTAATTAATAATGTATATTAACAGGATTTCAAAATATTAAGAATCTTAAGAATAAAAATATTAGTTTATCTGATTAAAAACTGCCTCATCTAATTTACCATACAAAAATATGGTAAATGTGACCGTATTTATATTTTAAGTGATGCAAGAAAGTTTATACTTGACCATCTCTAGAATTATATTTCTCTAATAGTATATTAAAAAATTCGTTTCTAATTCTTCTTCAAATCTTTTCTTTGTAATCGTCACTCAATCATAATTAAAAAATTTATAAACACCAATTGTTATGAATAAAAAAAACGTTTTATATTCAATAGGGTTTTTCTTACTTTTCAACTATTATTTTAACGTATGCACATGCATTACTAAATAAGCTAAATTTGTCTGTCCAAGAGTTGATTATATTTCATATTTCGTTTATTTATGAAATAGTTCTGAGCTTAAAGACTATTTACAAATTTTGAATCAATCATACTAAATTGAACTATTTACTTTTTAAAAATAATATGTATTTCAGTTGCTTTTTAATGAAAATATGAGATATTACTTAATATAAAACATAGTTGATATTATAGACATGATTTACCACTCAATTCAGGATTAAAACAAAAGAAATTTGAATCTCCAGTCGGAAATATTGTGACTTGATGATGTTACCGTTTAAAAATATTATTAATTTATCTCATATTTTGATCAAATTTACAAATAATTAAAATTAATATTTTACGAAAGTAACACAAAATAAGAGAAATTGTCAATAAATTTGAAGCGAAATTAATGCTAAAAAAATAAGTAAATTTCAAAATTAAAGCAGTTGTAAATTATAAAATGTAAAATTAAATTGTATTTTTAGAATTTAAGTTGCAAAAGGAAAACAAAAAGTAGCCTCTGTATTATAAATTTACAATTTTTTTAAAGTGAACAAAAAATTCACGGAAATAAAATTTGTATCACAAAAAAGCTTATTATTTTTTAATTTTAAAGAGTTATAGGAATAATTTTGAGCGATAGTATGCCCCAAATTTATTGTTGGAAAAATTAAGATTCCGATAAATGTTATTGATCTAGCTAAAAATTAGAAAAATTATTTTTTAGTCAACACTTAATGTCAAAAAGATAATGATATAACAAATTTGAAATTAATATTTATGATGATTCATATGATGATTCATAATTATGATTCAATTCGTATTCAACACGTTTTTAATCTAAATAACATATTAAAAATTATATTAGGTAAGTTTTTTTACTTCAGTACTTTTATGAAATTGTAAACTGGATAGTAACCTTGTTTGTAAGCTACTACTGTTTGTAAGCACCATGTTATCTAAGCATACTTGTAAACAATATTATGGGTATTTATAAATACTGCAAAAACTAATTGAATGAAAGTAATGAAACAGATAGGAGCTTGACATTTATATATGACAAAAGATATATTATCCTAGAATTTCATAAATAAAAAAATGCTTTTTTTTTCAATTTTTTTATAACCAAATTTTTTATTATATTTAGATAATTCATTTAACATCTTTTTAAACGAATTACCTATGATTTATTACTTGCTTACTTTGTTCAGGCAAAATCTGGCTCGGAAAAAATTTAAATTAAATGACAGCTATAAGTATAAAAATTAAGACAAATTTTATTTTTGGGAGAAAAAAATATCATTTTCGAAATTTAGGAACTTTTCTTAATTTGTAATAAATTACCCCTCTCGGCATTTTCGCATTAGATTCAAATTATGATTACAAATGTTCTTCCTGCTTCTTTCGCAGGTTTTAAATTACATGCTTCGATTCAAATAAAGAACTGTTACCTTGTTTTCGAACGTGCTTCGAATTATTTATCTTCAATGTGTAGTTTTTGATCAAGTTGAGATAATATATCATTCGATCAGATAAAACAAATTAAAGTTGCATTGATTTGCCATTATGATTCTTGATAAAGACGATTACCTCTTTCAAAAATAGATTAAATAACCACGACTCACATTCATTATTGAAATTAACGCTTAAAAATATTTAGTTTGAAATGCCAATAGAAAGAATTATTTCTTTCAAATTATTCATTTTCAATTTTTAAAAAAGCTTCAATTTAGAAACAAAAATGTTTGATAATTTTTTCAACAATAAATTGTAGATTAAAACTAGTAAATAAAATAATATTTTTTAAAATTTGATTGCCATTCCTAACATTTAGATTTCCTGTGGATAGAATATAAATTTTTTTTTAAGTTTCGAAATAAAACATGTACAATAAAAAGCATACCTTTTTCTTTCCCAAAACGGTTTGACGTCAATGCACGCGTATTTGAAAATTCGAGCGCAAAATGAAATTCTAGTATTCATATAATTATTAACTTCTGGCACGAAATGTAAATTTTAGGAGCAATTTTAAGTTGATTGATGAAACTATTCTTCACCCTTTCTATTCCGAAGGTGGGGAGTCGACACAGCACCTGTTGAAGGTCAAAGAAAAGAAAAGAAAGATTAAACCTTGATTGAGTGCAGATATTTGAGTTCTAAGAATGTGATATTTTAGAATTAGTTTCATTGTTCTTGGTTTATATTGCACTTATTTTTCACAAGATTGATTTTATTCGTGCAATTTCCAAACGTGATTTAACTTGATAATAGATTTTTTTATTATTATTTTCAAAAATATCAGCAGTTCCTTCATGTTTGGAAAGTGATACTTTTGAAAAATGGCCAAAAACACTTAGTAAATAATCGAACATGTAATTGCAGTGGGTGTGTTGTGGTGTAATGTAACTTTTCACATTCTTATAAAGAAGGGTACAAAATGCAAATATTGTCATCATCTGGAAATTTAACCTCGAGAAATTGATTAATATCCACATTTCAGGTACTGGAAAACATATTTTTAGAATTAAGTCTATCTCTCTGACTGCGATCACGTTAATTCAAACGTGTTTTAGATGAATGTAATTCGGCGTATGGTTTTTGCCCCAAATTTGCAGATTTCATTAAAATTTTTGACGCCTGTCTGCTTCTCCAAATGTAAATGAACTCTATAAAAACAAAATGCAAACAGCTACAACTATATATTATATTACATAGTGTTTGTATATAAAGTATAAACTCGCAAATAGTTTATAATTTATGAAGGTTGGTTATCGGTCAGTCCGTATATTCGTATTCATGTTCAGGAATTTAAAAACGTCTAGTACAAGCTGCGTTTACTACTTTAAACAAGATCTAAAATTTTTATGCAAGTTGAAGGGTTGCTATGCTAGAAAAACTTCAACCACTAGTACCGGCTTTCTGGCATAGTGGTAGCCCGTCTTCCTCTTGTTTTGGGAGTCCCGGGATTGAATCCCGTTTCGGGCTTGGTTGTTGGGCTTGGCTATCTGTGAGATGTGTGACTGTGCCCCCCTGCAAAAAGGGACTGTGCAAGCAAATGTCGTGAGTGTGTAGCTAAGTCGTACTCTTGGCCATAGTTGGCGCCACTTCAAAAACCAGAGACGCTCCTTTGGCTTAAAATCTCTTACGGCCCCCAGAGCGCTTATACAATGGCAAGTGCAATTAGAAACAACAACAGATCTAAAATTTTTATGCAACATTGAAGGTTTCATATGCGAAAAATACTTCGAGGAGACTACTAGCACTAGTTTCTCATGGAGAATTCATTGAAGATACTTAATTCATATTCGATATAGCATGTTTATTTTGAGCAAGAATTCATTAATTTTGGTTTGATACAAACAGGTAATCAATGAAGTTTAGCGATGTTGTAATGAGATAAACGAGATAAGAATTAAAAAAAGAACTGCCGTCAATAAAACTTGTACTTAAGTAACAAATTTTTAATAATATTGATATGAATGGGTCTTTTTTTTTCAAAGAATTTCGGTAATAACATAAATAGTCAGGTCAAATGGATTTTTTTAATTCCTAGACCAAAGATTGAATAATAATTTTGCCTTGACAATGTTTCAATTTTTTAAAAGTAATTTAATGATTGTTTTTAAAAGATATTTAATTGTTCCACTTTGGAAAAGAAGGTGGAAAAGAAGTTTTGGTAAAAAAAGTTTTTGTTTAATAAATAATTAATGATATGAAATCAAGTAACTGCAATTAATTATTTTTTTTAGTTGACAATTTATTTATTTAAAATCTAAAATATGTTTCCCTTTCTTTATGCTTGCATTATGCAGTTTGTTTCAAAAGAGGATTCACAAACCGTTTAGGTAAGGCAAATAAAAATAAACAATTCATTTTCTCAACAGAGCATAAAGTTAAAAAAACCAGACCAGAAAAAATATGCCTAACCCATATACAATGAATTTCAAATTTGCAATCGCGCAAATTTGAACTTGCTCATTTGGACAAAATTTTTAGCTTTTATTTTAGACAAATGAATTGGGTAACGCTAATTGCATATTTTCGCTTAAGTTTGCTGTAGTTTTCTTTTCTGATTTAAAAGACACTGCTCGTTATAGATTCGAAGTTTCTTTACATAAGTTGTTACTTAGCTTTCTCCTATTTTGATACATATACCACATTATGTTTTGATTATCAAGTATTCCCTTTATCTTAACGTAACGAAGGAATTTTGATTCATCAGTTACCATTAGGGCAGGCTGAATATCGACCACTACTGGACTAAGAGATAAATAATAATATTTAGTAAACGTTTCGAAACTTACCTAGCGACAAGGAAAATCCTGGCATTCATCGGAGAATATGGATATTTTTTATCAGTTGTATATCAGTCTTTCAAAGCAACATATATACATTTATACAGTTCTTATAGAAATATCCTAAAGTATAGGATTAAGTATTATATAAATTCAAGTGCTAAAGAAGTCATAACAAGTGATTTAAATAAATTGTTTTCAAAGTCAATTTCTACTAAGACCAAGAGGAAAAAATATTTTTCTTTACTTTTTATCAAATAATTACCATTAGTATAGATAATCTATCAAAAACTTATTGATTTTCACAAGAATTGAACTTGCGTTCTTCACCTTCACGAGAAAAATACTGAAATCCTCGCATTTTACGGATTGAGCTATTGTATGCTGATTTCAGTTTTAATTACAAACTGATAAAACTTTCTTTTAAGTATTAAAAATGAATTGCATTTAATGAATGAATTAATATTTAAAAAAAACTGTACTAACATCGGGTGTCATCCACTGCAAGTTTAAAAAAATGTATTTGAACTTGAGTGGATGAATAAAAAGTATTTTATAAGCGATTAAAAATTTGAACAAGATGTACAAATATATACAGGGGGAGTGTGAATAGTAGATATATAAAAGTATATAGCAGAGTATTTTTTAAATTCGTAATAGAATGAATTGAAAAAAGATATTTATAAATTTGTGGCGAGAAAATATTTATAGATTGAAAATAACCCATAAATAATATTTTAATTATTTGAAGTGATCCATAAATGCATGTTAATGAAACGAAACTAAGTTCTTTTATCATGAAAATTCAATTAATAAAATTGCCCATTTTATTGCCCGAAACAAAGAAGTAATAAATATTCATGTAATGAAAAGGCCCAACATTCATTCTTCATTAAATATATTATAATATCAAAAGAAAATATACTCATATTGAAAGAAATTAAAAACCTGCAATTCTAAAAAATATTTTCACATAATTATGGCAAATTTAACATGCTATCCATAATACCTTTATCAAATTTCGTTAATTATTCACTGTTGACTCAGAATCAGTTTTTCAACTTCTACACTAAGCAAAAATGAGACGAAGCAAATCCTTATTAATCATCATCCCGGACGCAACGTCGTAATTGTTTTGACCGTAAAGGTGGTGTTTTCTATCGAGTTTGACAGTATGCTGGCTAAAACGAAACTTAATACAGAAAAGTTGCAAATACAAGATAGAATAAATTTTTATGTTACGGAAGGCATATTAGTTATCATTGCTAAGGCTTTACATAGTAATATATTCATTCAAGTTATCTTTTACTTAATAAAACAGAATTCTCGACGGGTCAATAATTCAGTTTCGCGAAGTAAACTTGATTGCGATTCCTTTTCTACGAATATGCCTGCTATCCATAATACCTTTTGTATTATGGATAGCAGGCATATTAGTAGAACCGTTTGTGTATTTTTTAATTGGACACTTATGTTAACAAATTTAATCGTCTGCAATAACTGTAATTGTTTTATGAAAATTAATCCTTAATTATTAATTAATCCTTAATTACATTAAACTATAAATTGGTGCCCTGTCATAAGGGTAGGGCGTCTTTGCCAGGATTCGCGAGTCGCAGGCTCGAGTCCTGGTTCTGGTTTGGTTGTTATTCTGTGTTCTGTTCGTGAAATGTGTGAAAGTGACCCCTAGTAAAAGAGGTTATACAAGCGAATGTGACGCATGAAGTAGCTGAATCATACTTTTGGCCCTAGTTGGCGCTACTGAAGAGACGCTCACTAGGCTTGAATCACTGACAAATAATTCCCATAGGGCTTGTAAAGTGTTATAAGTCACAAGAACATGAAAAAATAAATGACAATCTTAATGGATGTATTTACTGGATATTTTCGTCTCAAATAAATAAAAAATTTCGGATTCTTATAAATAATGGAGTTATTTTTTATAACTTTTCTCAATTTTAATCTCATAAAATAGAACTAATTGAAGAAAGTATTGTATGTATGTATTTGAAAAGTCGAAGTGTCATACATTTACTTTTAAAAATATGTAGCTAATTAGAATCCCTATACTAGAAATATACAACTTTGCTTAACAATCTTTTTCTCAAAACACGATTTTCAAAAATTCCGTGAAATATAAAATAAATTCTTTTCCTTTTAATCATACAAGATCTTAGACTGCAATATTTAGTAACTATATGAACTTGTTCAGCCTTTTTTTTTTAATTCATTAGTATAATTATAAAAGGCTATTTATATTGAAAATATATTTAAAAAATTTAATTTCCAAGCAACATGATAATTTTTTTTTGAAAAATGAAATAAAAAGAAAATATGAATGAAAGAAAGGATAAATTGAAAAATGAAGTTGAAGACAAATATGCTCAGTATAAATATTGAACCCATGCTTATATACTATGAAAATTTTAGAGTCAAACATTTTAAAATTCATTTTTGGAATCTAGCGAACGTGAAGATGTTAGCATCGAATACAAAATTCGTTTTTCCATTGAAAAGCTAAAATAAAAAATATATGCTTTTGTTTTACTGTTTTAAAAAAAAATCAGTGGAAACATATGGTAAAAAATACTGTCAGCTGTGTTTTATTCTTCCTCATATATTAGAAGATTTATATCTGATGTAAAATTTATTTGTACAAAAATCTCTTCCATTTACAACTGAATTTCAACACCGCTGTTGAGAATGTCCCAATTTCCTTAAACGATTGATTTCCTAAACACTAAAAAAGTTGTTCCGTTCCCACAAGGAATGCAACAATGTTAATACAAAAATGTCCCACGGCATAAATTATCTTAAGGAAATCACACGCGTAATTCAGACTGACGCAAAATGTAACACAAATGAAATTAAAAGTCTTCCGCAAAAGCATTTTTTCCTCTTTAAACTGGTTAAGTAAATTAAAGCTTCGGATATATTCAAATCGAATACTGCGAAGTCTCGATTCTTTACAAAGCACGTGTCGATAGCGTTGAAATAAATAAACAAGAAATAACCATCACGAACACTTTTCAAGGTTTTCAGTCCACCCCGGATAGGAAGGAAAACGTTCGATTTTTTTTTTACTTCTAATACCACACCATACATCTTCGATTACATCAGTAAATTAAGAAGAAATCAGATTTCAATCGAAAACCGTTATTCCAAGCCCGAGGCTAGATACTCGGGATAAAGGAGGCGGATAATTACATCACCCAAACTCATCAGAGATCTCTTGCTAAGGCCAACCAGGTGGACATGTCGCTCGCTCGTAATGACCTCGTTGGGGGACCACACCTAAGCGTTCTCTGCCGGCATTAAGTCGTTTTTTCACCCTAATTTTCCTTCCGGATGCCTATTTGTCACCTTTGCGTTTTGCATACACTGCGCTTTTTGTGACCATGAAATTTTTTTTGTTCTAGAATCTTCGGAATTCTTCCCTCGGATGATGGGTGGGATGGCATGTGATGATCCAAGTATAAATACTCCTTCGGTTTCTTCGAATCCTCACTCGATTCATCTTGTGTCTTCCGTTCCTTCCCTGGAAAAGCAGCTTCAAAGCCCAAAATGAAATACGTAAGTATATTCTTTTCTATTTTCAGATTTCAAAAACTCTCCTAAGATAAAATTTTCAAAAACTCCTTCGGCTGTTTTCTATAGAATCGAAATCTTTCAACAGATGGTGTCCGTTATTGATATTTCAAAGGAATGTTGCCACTAGTCGAAATATCTGAAGCATCAGAGTAATAAAAAGTCTAAGTTTTATATTTCCAATCTTTAAAGCATGAACTAAAAAGTACTGCTACGAGTACTTTATCAAAAAATGAGGGCTTATTTTGTATGAAAATGGATTGAAAGTTATGTTAACTTTTCCTATCTTTTTTTTGAAAAATTACTGATAAAAATCATATTCCTTTCATTCGTTTTTAAAGATTTTACTAAGAAGTGTTTATAAATGCTGAAATACTTCATGTTTCATAACGTTTTCTTTCTTTTAAGTACCAAAACAAATGTGATGAAAAACATTAAAGAATTTCAATAATTTCTTCATATAATTACAGATTATCGTGTACCTAGACTAAAAATTAACTTTGTCAAAAATTTTACTATCAACTTCTATTATGAAATCTTTCTATCCATGAATATAGGTATATAATTTATAAATAATATCCAAAAAGTACATTTTATTTCAAAAGTTAAGCTATAAAAATTGTACATAAATTTTCAGTTGTTCAGTTTCAGTTTTGATGTTTTCTCATTTTATTTTGAAGAATCAAAAAAAAAAAAAGGAATTAATTTTTAAATCAAGCTTAAGGTTAAACTTAAGTTTTTTGACTAATAACTAAAACTAGCCCGAATGAAAAAGAGTTGATAGAAAGGAAAAAATACGCTTTTAAACGATGTCATAAGTTAGAACATTATTGTCAAATCAAAATTAAGAAATCTATATAATATTCAAAAATTTGAAGAAAAATATAATAAACGCACTTACATTTTTTCGGAAAACATATGTTCAGAAAAATATGATTATTTCTACTCAGGAGTTCAACTAAAAATGCACTTAATTGTAAACTCAATTAGATGCTGTACTAATTATATTTCACATTTTAAGTTTGTGTTTAAAGAAAAACACATTTAATTTCACAGGAGAGAAATAATTGATAAATTGAATCAAGATTTACTAAGCATTAAAAATCACCGTTACTTTGAATTAATCTATTGTTCAACGATAGAAAGATTTTCTAATATATTTTTAGTGAAATTTGTATACAAATGACTTTTGTAAATGAATTTTAGTAAATTTGTTTAAAACTCTCCATGTTTCCTAATGTTATAAGTAAATCCGAAAATTATATTATCGATCTCTTAAAACATTGTTTTCAAAGAATGGCATATAAACAAGTTGATAACAAAAAATTTAACTAAGAAATTCTTATATTTCAAATTTTTATATGCTTCAGTGATTAAAAAATTACTCATAATTTGAATTTTTTCACATAGATCGTTGCCACCCTTCTCTTGGCCTCCGTTGCCATGGCTGCCGAAGTCGGCATGAACATCGCAGGTCCCGCCTACAACTTCGGATACAACACTGGCGATGCTGGTGGTCATAGCAGAGTGGAATCTGGCACTGCTGGAGCCGCTGCAGGTAGCTACAGCTACATTGATGCCAACGGAGACCGAAGAACCGTTCACTACACTGCCGGACCTGATGGATTCAAGGCCTCAGGAGACATTGGAGTTGACAGGAAAACCGCTGCAGCTGCAGCTGCCCTTGCTGCCCTCGCCCCTAAGGCTCCTCCAGCAGCTGCACCTGTTGCTCCCGTTGCTCCCTTTGTTCCCGGATACTACGGATACTACGGAGCTCCCCATGTCTACTCTCATGTCCTTCCAGGACTCGCCGGATACGCTGCTAGGTGGTAAGTCGGCAATCGTGACAGAGGAAGAAGTTTGGAAAACGACTCTGAAAGGACTGATACTTGGACTCGTGCCATAAAATGCTGCTTTGGGTAACATTTTGCTTGAACAACGGCTTCTCAGGGCTGCGGTTGTGATATTTCGGTGTTAATGCTCAACAACAACTACAATCCAACAATTTGTCATAAATGTTGTCATTGTTTTCGTCAGAAATATTCTTGTCAAACATAGTTCTATTGTAAATAGTAGGAAATAAATTTTTTTGCAATTTTTAAAAATCTTTTTGTTTGCATTTTGAATGATAATTTCTATTGATATTTCCTGTCTTTTAAAAACAGGTTTTCTACCAATCTCCAAATTTTAGACAGTAAATAGCAGTAATAATTTGAAGCCAATGTTTAAGGATTCTATATTGAATAATTAAAAGCATTTTAAAATGAATCTTTTGTTACTTAGGCTGGAAATATAACTTGCTTTTCCAAGAATACTCATAATTATTTTGTTAACATTAAATAATTAAATCAGAAAGTTTTCTTACAAAGATAGATTGCTCAATATTTTTTTAAAAATAAATTTTAGTAGAAAATTTATTTTTGCCTATCTTTTTTAATAATATGGATCGTTAATTTTGAGTATTACTATCAATAAATTTTAATAACAGAATAGCTTAAATGTTTATTTCATACAATCGTGTTAGATTATAAAAGATACCTAATATAATGGCAGAAAGCAAAATTAATAGTCTGTATAAATTGATCCATCTTTATGATGTTTATACAAAAAAATTAATGCATTTGAAGTCAAAATTTGTATTAATAATTAGTTTTCTAAGTCATTAATCTATTAATTACTTAATTATTATTAATTAATTGTAATCTAAATACTGATTTCTTTTAAAAATAATTGAGATACTGAGCCGATCTTTGATAAAAGAATAATTTTCCAAAATCGGATGATGATTCCTCCATTTTATAAAGAAAATATCTAAAATACTATAAATTGATTTATGATATTTTTTTCCCAAGATACAATCAAAAAGGTGCCATTATTTAAATATTAGAAATAAACTGCTCATGAAATTATTATTTCTTCTTTTTATAAAGAAAATATTTATAATTCACTTAATTTAAGTCTATAAAAACTAATATCACACCTACAGCAACTACTTTCATTACATCATCAAAATAATGAATATTCAATGAAAATGACAAAATAAATGGATATTAAATATTCTAAATAATCTTAAACATATTCGAAAAGAATTAATCTGTTTAAAAGACTAACAGCAAATGCATTACACTTCAATATATTAATGAAACAATACGATCCGTTCAATAAGGAAAAAAAGTATTTAAAAATTTAATTAATAAAATTTAATATTTTCAATAATTTTAAAATATTTTCAATGGGAATCAATAAAAAAATCAATTGCTCATTTAAAGCAACAGCAACAAAAAAATTGTACAAAAAAATCAGCATTCCATTTATTGTTTCTCTTAGTTGAATAGATAATCTTAATATACTATAATAAGTTTGAACTATCAATATATTATTCTAAGTAGACTGTTTTTAGAATTGGTCAGTTGATTGCTTTGGCGCAAAAGTCAAGTTTGACAGTGAATCCTCGGGTTTTCAGTGATAGAGAAAATTTTGTATTTTAGTCTAATATGATTAAAACATGAATTAATTAAATAACAAAATTAATTTGAGAATAATACATTGCGAAGAAATCACAGTTGCTGTTCGACATTTAAGCAATATTATTGGCACATATAAAGAATAAGAACATTTTATTAGATGCGGTAGTTTCGAATGGATTAATGTGAGTTAAAAATTCCAATTCAATGTTTATAGTCATGGTTTTAACGGTTCTTCAAGAAATTATTTCTGGAATTCACATTTCAAGCGTTGGAAAGATAATTTTTTTTCTGGAATTTAAGAGAGCTTTAAAATCATTTTCGTGCTGAAAAGTTTTGGAATACTATTGGAAAAACGAAAATTTAATAAACTAGTAAAAAAATTTTTGAGGCGCATATTTTTATCTTACATAGGAGCCAAGCTGCTAGTCTACAGTCAATTGATCAAACAATCTAATATAAAGATTTACAATAATACGCACAAATTATTTGCAAGAACATAACTTCATTAATAAATCAATTCGCAGTTTTAGCTCATACTCGCCCTATATATATATATATCTTGTTCAAATTTCTAATCATTTATAAAATATATATTATTCATCCACTCAAGTTCAAATGCATTTTTTAAAACTTGTAGTGGATGAAACTTGATGTTAATACAGTTTCTTCAAATATAAATTAATTAATTAAATTTGATTAATTTTTAATACCTTAAATAGAGTTTTAGCAGTTTGCAATGAAAATTAAAATCAACAGGCAGTAGCTCAATCGGTAAAACCCAAGGATTTCATTATTTTTCATCTAAAGGTGAAGAATGCGAGTTTAATTCTTGCGAAAATCAATAATTTTTTGATTAATTTTTTTATATTAACTGTAAGTATTTAATAAAAAGTATTAATAAAAGTAATAAATTTTTTTTGATGACCTAGGAATTGACTTTTAGTTTTTCTATATTATTTGATTTTAGTGTATTCTGAAATAATCATTAGTATATGCATTTTATAATTTTAAACATTACCTGAATTTTTGTAGTTTTTTTATTGGAAATAAAAGTATGGTTATGGAACGAATAGTTCCATAACTATACTTTTATTTCCAATAAGAAAATATTATAACTTTCAATGAGGAAATTTTGAACTGAAAATTTTTTTTCAACAACTTTAAATCACTCATGAAGAATGCAGTGTCTTAACAAAAACATAATTTTCTTTTTGTATCCATTCATAATATGTATAGTGTTTTTATTTGCTTTCTAGCGTTTTACAGAAATGTATTCATGCATTAAATAAAAAAATGACGTTATAAAAGTACAAAAAACAAGAAAAAAGAATCCGCTTATTTTGCCCTTGAATTTCTAGTTTGCTTAAATGAAAGGATATCATTTACAATTCATTATAAAAAAGTTTCTTCTCTAATTGATATGCAATTAAATGTTTTCGACTTCTATTAATAAAATCCTTGTATCCAAAATTATATTTTCTTTCAAGGTTTGTCATTGCGTTTCGTTTCATAAGATAAATATTCGACAATGCATTAGAATTTATTATCAGATTAAAAGGATTTTTACAGCAATTACATACGATCAAAAAATGATTCACTGAATGATAGTTTAATTAATTTTGATAAATTAGTTAAGTAATTAAAAATATTTTTAATTCCATCCGCAACAGCTGGACTTATGCTCACATATGGAAACGTAAAATATTTTCTTACTTAAAAAAAGTAAACGTGGAGTTTTTTTTGTATAGCGCGTATATTTTGTTTCTTCATGATTAAGATGGAAAAGCTAGAGAAGGTGGGTATTCTTTAAACTATTATTAAAATTTCATTGTCCGAACCATGGTAAATGAACAATTTAATAGAAATAAGGCAGTTGAAAGAAGGTTAAAAAAACTTTAGTGGTTACTATTCGAATTTACACAGTTACAGAAAGAAATTTATTTGAAATATTGTTTTGGCTACAGCGTTAGTATGAATCCACGCAACCAAAAAAAAGTTTCTGTGAAGTCTGTGGTTGATGAAAATTGTGTGGGTTTAAATAATTAGAAAATAATTTAATTAATTAATATTTTTAGAGTTAGGATAGTAAAACATAACACACGCACTCACTCAAGCACGCACACACACGCACACGCAATCGAAAATTTACTATGATATTTTGTATATATTTGCAGTTTTTGAAAGATCCCAATTCCTTCAATTTCTGAGTTACCGAAATGAAACAACTTTGGCAATTTAGTGTAAAATTCGATATAAATCATCCTATTGTTTTATGACATTTTACTGATTTCATCAAACAGTTTTCCATTTTTAGTTTATAATATCCACATGTACAGGGCAGACAGAAAATAATGTCCTAATTCATGGATTTCACTAAACATTCGAAAGCAGATCTCAGATTCAATTGAAATAACTAATACTAAATTTTATGTTACTAACTCCTTGCTTTTCATTTATTGTATTTAAATTAACGTCTATAAACAAAAAATCTTCAACAAGCACTAGAAAAAAAACCGACAGAAAAGTTTAATAGAAATCTTGGAGTCAAATTTTTTGTTGCTTGCATTATTTTCTCTTTGAATATTTTTTAAATCAGATAATAAAAACAAATGCATTACCGACCGAAGTCAAGAAAATGTGTTTATATTGAATGCTCTCCAGATAATTTTGCTTCATAAAAAGAATTAAATAATTCTTATACAGTCACTTTATTTATTTTTAAAATATATATATATAAACAGCCGAATAAAAATATTTTTACCTTTAAAAGAAATAAATATATCAAAAATTTGCTTTAAATTGTATCGAGATATTTACTTTAAATTGAGATTAATGCTTGAGATTTTTATTCCTTTATTATCTGGAAGTTGAATGAAGCCTATTTAAGAAATGTAACAGTATGAGTTTGAAAACCTAAAACTTGTGGTAAAAAATAACTTATACTTTCATAATGAATTCCAATAAACTGTTTAATTAGTAAAATATATAAATAGAAATTTCATTTTAATGGAGAATAACATTTTGAAATCTTTAAAATATGAAAAAATGCAAACTGAAATTCTAATAGTACATATTTTCTAGAGTATGAGATTGTAAAAAAATTTGGAAATTTATAATTTCTTTCTGCATTTCTTGCTTTAAGAAATATACAATTTGATTTAATGTGAATTTTTGTGCTAAATATTGACAATGGCACTAAGTAATTCTTTTATAAAAATAGATTCAAAAATTGTGAAAAGTTTCCAACCAGACATTTCCGAACTTTGAAAACAGAGTACAAAATGCTGCACAACGTGTTTGTATATTTTATAGAACTATGGAAAACTACCGCTATCTATTAACTTAGATCTGAATGACCCCCCCCTCCTAAAAAAAAAGGAAAGAAGTAAAACTATGCAAGGGAAAAAAGAGCGAGTTTCAAAGATAAGTAGACGGGAAGATGTCTGTCCGCGGAAATTGTGGGTATCGCATATTTTGTGACTTCTGCGTTGCCCGTGAAAATCATGGAATACGCAGTGAGAGGGTTAATGAAATGCAAGAAATAGTCTTTTTAAAACTATATTTTCAATATTTTGTTACAAAATATATCATCATAAAAATATTTATTTAAAATAATAATCATTTTCTACTTTCAGTAATATTTAGCAGTGAAAATCTTATAACAGACTTTC
>JAOUZG010009955.1:3718493-3746444 GCA_026289955.1 Argiope argentata | reverse complement strand
ATTCAAGTCCTTGTATTTTTGAGTTATCTCATTTGTATATATGTGAAGGTAGAGATAAACAAACGAGAAATTCCTCTGTGAGATGTTGTTCAAAATTTGATAATCAACAATTTACACGCTAAAACTATGCATCACATTTTATTCATTTAGCTTTCCCAGTTATTGTGATCATTAGGACAGATATTTTTTCTGTAAATGCATTTCGATTAAAATTTGGCAAATAATATATAAGTTTAGTATAAAGACATACTAAATTTTATTTTCTAGTTCAAAATATTTTTGAATTATTGTATTCAAGCCAAGTTCCAAAAATGTGTTTTTCAGGCTAGGGCAGGTCTAAAATATGAAGATTGAATAACCAAATAGAGAGTAAAAAATCTCTATTTTTTGGAACGAATGCAATACAAATTTAATAAACATCGAGTATAAGAAAGTGAAACGACAGAAATTAAGTTTTAATTTAACATTTTTAATTTACTTGGAGAAAAATCATGAAGAGGCTGATTTTAAGGTTCTTTCTAAAAGACTTTTTTTTTAAAAAATGGAAATATATCAAGTAAATAAATTTGTAGATCAAGTATTAAAATTTTCAAAATTAATCGAAAGAAACTACAAAAAAATAATTGAGAAATAAGCAAAAATATTACAATGCAGTACGAAGTTTTAAGAAAATAAAAAACACGATAACTTTAAATAAAATCTTCCACAATAAGTATTAAACGATGAAGATGAATGGTGAATAATCAATTAATGAATTTGACAAGAGAATAAGTATATAATAAAAGTGAAAGCTGAATAATCGTCGGATAAAGCATGAGCGATGAATAATTAATGAATAAAAGGAATGATAAATAATCAGTATGGATAGACAAAGAATATTGGAATAATAGCAATGGAAACATAAGGATGAATAATGAATAATCAAATAATAAAAATAAATAGTGAATATATATATATATATATATATATATATATATTAAAAGCATTAATTATTCCTCTTATAAGAATTCTTGTCTTAGCATTGGAGGTTAATTTTTCAGCAACGTTTAAAAAAAAGAGAACTGATTATAAATTGATATAAATGGCGCATTCAATAAAAAAATCTCACCTGCATCTACTATATTTTATACCACCGTTAAGGCGAGTACTTTTTTTAAATTATGCAAAACTACAAGCTCTTACCATCTGTTATTACTTCTGTGGCACAAGAACAAGTGTAAAGCGAGAGAGAGAGAGAAAAAAAAAACATCATTCCACAAAAATAAGAAAAACTAATAAAGAAATTCTCCCTCTCCAGTGGTTAGCTGAAAGTCAAACGATGACTATCCACAAAAATCCTCGAGAATCGTTTTGGAAAAAAACAAAATGACTCCGAAAACATACCATTTCTCATCCGGACGTGGTCTTCTTATTTGAATGATAACGACCAAGAAACGACTTCTCCCACAATATAACGACTTAACGACGACATAAAAATACGACACAATCTCATTTGCGTCAGGAGATGCATCGATATAAACAGGGGAGATGTTGAAACAGTGAGGAGGAGGGGGGGGACTTGTACTTCAAATGGTAATGATCACGGCAGGATTATTTATTGATCAATTAGTTAAAGGAATATTGGCCAAGTTGTTCTTCAACAGGAGACTTGGAGCTTGTTAATAATTCCGAAGCAGATTGGGGATGGATTTATGAAACTTTGCCAATGTATTTGTCTTCCCTTTTTATTTAAGATTAATTCTACGATGCATTAAATCTGACTGAAGCCATTTTATACTGTCGCTTAGAAATTTACATGTTTTATCGATGATATTTTTCTCGGAAAAAATTTGGATTATATTAGTTTTCAAATTTTTGACTTATCTGGATTTGAAGGGTATTTTTTCAATTTTATTAGAAAAGTACCCAGTGGTTCTCATTTTTTAAAAAAATTCTTTTAATAATTTTATTTAACCTGGTGAATGTTTACAAATAAACCATTAAGAGGACGTAAATGAAAAAAAAGAGTCGAGTTTTGAAAAGAGTTTCAAAAATTGTTAATGATGATTTGTTATGCTTAGTGGATATATGTATTTCTTAAATGACGAATATAACCATGATTATAGCATCTGTGTTTCATAGAATTTAATGCTTATAGACCTAATTTGAGCCTTTTATTCGAATCAATTTAGAACAACTAAAAAGTTTTTTTTTGTTAATTATAATAAATTGAATTTATAAATCTCAGAAGAAGCAAATCCAAAATAGTTTCCATAAAAAATGCTAAACTACTTTAAAATGGAATAAAAACTTAGATTTGTAGGAATTTCCTTTTGAAAGATCTTAAATCCACCTAAATATCTCGTTGATTCTTGAATGAAAATACGTAGGACCTATGGACAAGCCCCCTGCTGATACAACAGCAGATTTAAGCCGAAAGCAGTGCCTCTTGTTTTTGAAGTAGCGTCAAATAGGGCCAAGAGTTCGACTTAGCCACATTTACTCACCACATTTACTTGCACAACCTCTTTTTAAAAGGGGGCACAGTCACACATTTCATAGAAAGAACACAGAAAAACAGCCATGCCCGAACGAGAATTCGAACCCGAGACTCCCAGAACACGAGGAAGGCGCGCTACCTCTGTGCCAGAAAGCCGGCCAACATAATTTTTAAGTATATAAGAGAACTGTTTACGTTATAATACGTATTTCATGTTACATGACTAACTAAAATAATAAAATATTTGAATACTTGTAACATAACTATTTCTGATCCCAAAGAAATCCCCTTTTATAATCCTCTTTATATAATCAGAATCCCCTTTTTATAATCAAAATTTCATATAAAATATTAAATTGAAGAAATTAAAAAAAAGAATTTGAAATGTTATTTTCCAATAGTGAATTTTTTTTCTCTGATACGCACATAGCAATAAAAAGGAAATAGCTCATGAATGAAAAAAGAAAATAATCAGAAATCTTTACTGAAGGAATAGAAAATTTGAACTTTCACAAGTGGAGATATTTCAGAGTATCTCAAAAGGGGCTATCATTCACCTCAAAGGAAAGACAATAAAAACGCCTTCAAAAATCTCAGTAAAAGAACAACGGAGTTTCCGACACTTTCATTTTCAGGAAAAGATTTATAGTATTAGGATGCACTTTTATATCAAATAGTTTTGAGCCTGATTTTTCTAAAAAAATGTAACAAAGTTACATGATGTGTAACAAATCAGGCGAAATTATTTCACCAACTCTGCTTTTCTCTAGTAATGGTGCCAGCTGAGGATTAAGATTTAGGCTTCTGAGATTAAATGGTACTGAGACTTAATTTCGCCAAAAATCAGCAACGATTACGGTTTCTAGCAGACGTTAAATTTGCTCCTTCGGATTAAATGTTCTCAATTTGGCGTAGCTTTAAAGTTTCAAGAGTCGGTTGTACCGGCGGATGCAGACATTTTATGGTCCCAAGTGGGTAAGTTATGAGACACCTGTTTTAATAAATTACTCAACTTTTTTTATCTTTTACTTTTAATTTTATCAATATAGATTTAATGTTAATTTTTATTTTATATATTGTGTGACAATGTATATAAATTTATTTATCTATTATCAATAGTAGAAAAAGAAGCAGCAGCATTCATATTTATATAATTACTAGCTTTTTTAAGCTAGCTTTTAATCAATACTATGTTACAATATATTTTTATATAATGCTTTACAAACAATATGGCAAAACCAATATGATGAAACAGACGCGAATCTGACCAAATAGATTTAATAAAATAATAACATTACAATTCACAGAACATGTGTTTTTCCCAAATATATTTATTTGAATACTACGCTAATAATATTTGAGCTCCAGATGAACGATTCTAAGGGATTAACTAGTTGAAAATCTGCCATTGCTTTTATTCCGTCATTTTCATTACCTGGAAATTTTTTAAAACAATAAAATCAATTCGGAAACAGTAGACATAATGCTCAAAAATAGAGGTTTAATTTGATTATTACTTATTACAAAGTAGTCTATTTTAGGCAAGCTTTGTATAATTAAAATTGGAACCAGGGTCAAAAAATTTTGCCATATAATCATACGCTAGATTTTACAGATCACATTGACAAAGTAAAAATAAATATTTTTAATGAAATCTTTAGGACAGCTTAAATACTTGATAAAAACCTGTGTAAATATATTTTTGAAATCCCACAACATGAAAATACTTTACTGACCTTAATTTCGAATATTTTCTTTCGTCAAGCATTTTAGTCATTATAACTTTAGCGTTACTTCTTTAAAACCATAACCTGATGCTAGAGCCTGGATATTGGGATTGGATCACCGCTGTATCAAAACCCGATTGTACAAAAGATCTGTTATGTTTGCGAACCTGGGGAAAGATAAACCAATCGGAATCAAATACCCATAAGTCGATGCAGTTAAAGTTCGAAATAAATACTACTTTCTGAGATGTGAGTTATTTTTATTATCAAATTATGAAATCAAATATCTGGACATCAAGAAGTTTCTTTGAAATTTCTAAAAGAGATGCTAAACTCATTAATTAGTATAGTATTTATAAAGTAAGCCATGGCAATATTTTTTTAAATGAGTTACTTTGAAATAAAGGAATATTAAGGCGAAAGAAATGGTTTTCAGTGATTACTATGCTTGTACATAGGAAATGGGAGCTAAGATAAGTATAAGAAGCTAGATACTTTTCATGTACAAAGAGAAAATTATTGCAATCGTTAAAAATAATTTGAGCTCCAGATTTTGACGAAAATTCCCATTTCAGATCAAAAGATAAATTTTTAGAACTATGTGTGTACTTCTGTCTTTCGATATCTGTCTGTGAGCATCATAAATCAAATAGACTTTGACCTATATGGATGAAAATTGGCCTATGAAAATTATACCGCATTTGCAAATTTGCACCTTATTTAGAATGAAATTCATCTTTACTTATAATAAAGCACAATGTGTGTGTGTGTGTGTGTGTGTTGGCGATGTACAGGCCAGACCGTTCGACCTACAGCTACCAAATTTGGTATATGTATACCTTGGATGCCGGGAATGTGCACCTCGGAGCCCTTTTTTTGAATTTTTAATTAAAATTTTAATTAATTAAAAAATAAGCCAAATTTTGACGTTTTTTCGCTATAACTTCCGGAAATATTACAGCACAAAATTGATTTTTGCATCAAGTTAAAGCGCAAAAAATTAGCATTTCAATGATACTAATGTTTTGACCTACGAATTAAAACTCTATTTTTAATGAATTTTTAAACATTTAATTTAATCGTTTTTTTCAACAATTTATTTCGCAATAAAAAATAATAATAATTAAATTTTATCGTCTCGAGGATCTCAAAAAAAAAATCAGTTTTTAATAAAATGTTGCCATCACATTTTCAGAAGTTCTGATTTTTAAAAAAGTTAATTACTACCAAAATTAAAACAGAAAAATACAATTTTCATCACGTGATTATATGAAATGAATTAAATAGGAAATGTGATATTTTTTAAACAATAAATGCAAGTGAAAATCGTTTGCAATATCAAATTTAATAAGTCAATTAAAGAATTAAAATAAATACAAATAAAAAATAAAAATGTATTACAAAACTGCGACAGTTAAAACTGAAAAAGAATTTTTAGAAAAGCACTAAACGATAATCTTCTGAGAGCGAGATTAATTATTTAAAAGCAAGAAATCTTAAACGAACTTTTAAAATGACGTCATTTCAAAGAAACGAAGAACAAAAAGCAATGTGAAGAAGATATTTTGTGCAAATAATCCGCATTTTAATGAATCATGCGAAATAAAAACGCATCTTCTTTCAAACAAGCATACGTAATAATTAACAATGCAAAATTTGTAAAAGCATATAAAACTATTTTTACCCGCATATTTCAGAGACATCAAAACTTTCTACCAAAACAATATCGTGCTCTTTCACGAGAAAAAATAAATCAAATATTATTCCAAATTAAACATATAAAAATGTCATTTTCGGCACGTTAAAATGAAATAAATATGAAACATGATAATTTTGGAAAATAAATGGATGGAAACGTTTTCTATGATATTTTACTATACACATATTACTAATCCAATTAAACAATTTCATTTAAGGCAAATATGGCTTAACATATACAAAGCATCTTCTGTAATCGGAGCCCAACATCTAATTTCTTAATATTTTGGGGAGAGATAGCAATTGGTCCAAGTGAAATATACATATAATTATATATTTAGGGAAAAATGCTGATGAATTAAATTTTTACATACATCATCTGCTCTGTGAATCAAATTTAACAAAATATTCTTGAGACAATAAGTCCTTAAATAATAATAAATTCTTGAGACAAAAGTCCTTAATTAAATAAGTCCTTAAATAAAATCCAATCAACTAAATCAATCATCAAAGCTGATCGATCTATGAAAATTTCAACATAACTCTTCAATAAATACTGGCGATTTTAGATCACTTTATCAAGATATCAAAGAAGCCAATCAGAGTTACTCTAGAATAATCGGCCTAGATTATGATAATGATGATTGTTCTAAACTTGCAATATTCAGAACTGAATAAATCAGCCAGATTTGAAGAAGATAGAAATGCTTATTTATTTATTTAGAAGTTGAAATATTAAGAATATTTTACAAATATGAATCTATAAGACCAAAGGAATTTAAACCATAATTTTTTGAAATATATTTATAAACCTAAAAAAAATATTATTGAGAGTATTTAAAAATAAAATTAAAAACTGAAGGTTTCAATTAACCTGTGAAATTTTTGCTGCATAATTCCTTGAGATCTCATAAATTATTAAAAAAAATTATAATGTTTTCAATTTCTGTATTGTCGGCATTAATATTGGCGAACCGACTGGTCGCCAAAGGCGGCTAGTTCTGAATAAATGTGTCTGTCTGGCGGTAAGATTACAAGCGAACACTATAGATTCAAAACATAAAAAAATTAAGTATGCAAAATTCAGCATACACATTTATAATGTAAAATATTGACATCTAAGTCTGAACATAATTCGTCCAACACTTGACCATTTGACAGTTTTAAATATCGTATCAATGTACACGTAATGACTCAAAAAAATGAAATTTGATATGTGATCTTAATTACTACGATTATAGTGTTGTGTGAAATTTTGACTTTAATCTATTGCAGAACTGGCGTCCAAAACGTATATTTATCAATCGAATATTTATGTATTAGCCGCATGCTACAAATCAATCGCCAAAAATCGCTCTCTCGATTCAGTAAGAAGGCCAGATTTACGCCAAAAATCTCAATTTTGTGACTATTGTTCGCCATTCGCAGTCAATACTATGATTCATAATTATGTTGGTGGAAGGGAATAACACATTTTTACAGACCATTGTAAAAGTAAATTTTTACTATCACCCAGATAAAATAATTTCGGAGTAATGGGAAATCATTATTAAAACTGTATCCATCGCACTATTATTACGAAATAAATTACAAAGTACTCATTTCTATAATAAAAGAAGCTTAATTACTAAGAAATAAACTATTTCAGATAAATTTGCTTTATTTATGAAGGTTTGCAGCTATAACTTTCTGATGCGCTTTAGATAATTACAGTCCAGTTCATAAACCGTTAGTTATCAAAGGAAATGATTTGAAGCACGTGTTCGCCGTTCCTCCACACGCGCCAGAATTTAGAGCAGGACTAAATAAAAATTACTTTCATTTAAAATGTGTCATGCGTGGAAAAAAAATGCCCCCCCCCCTTGAAACATCATTGCAAAAATTCTACGAAAAGCTTCTGCTGTTTTCAGTGTTAATTTGATAGTTAACAACGAAACGAAAAAAATAGAGAGAGCGTAGAAAATTTAATTACTTTAAACAGACGAGCAAAGAAGATGAAGTTCTGTGCTGTTAATTTAAATTTTCATAATTAGAGAGAAAGACTATTAAATCTTGGAGCGTTTTGAACCTGAGAAAGAGCATATTACATTGCTGAGATGAAATGTTTATGATTTCGGCTAAAAAACATTTTTTTAGAATGTGTGAAGATTTTTCATGCTCTTCTTTTTTAATTAAAAACCAGATCCATAACTTTAACCAATAGACCTTTTTTTAAATGTAGAGCGTATTTTTTTACAAAATGCTTATATAATGCAAACAAAGACAGATATTAAATTTTTCTGCAAATTGTGACTTGAGTTGTGGTTGTTGATATTTAAAACAATGAAAAGGTTAAATTTCAAGAATAAAAACTGAGCAGGATTTTACTTAGCATTCTTTTTTCTTATAATACTACAATCAAATATTTCATATAAAATTCAACAAATTATTTTCAACAATTATTTTATAAATTCAACAAATTTATAAAATTCAACTAGTTACAGATTAGTTTAAAAGTGTAAACTATTCTATAATTCAGTTTACACTTTTTTAAAGTTACATGTTAAAGTTCACAATATATTTGATTTAAGACTAATTTTTCTAAATTTATCATTTTGTTTGTTTTTGTTTCATTTACGCCAATAAATTTTACCTCAAGTATAACCTTTGAGTTTAAGACACTTCGGATGTGGAAAGACATCACATTTCTCTCTATAATAAATGCATGATTTTAGATTTGAGTATTTTTGTTGGTTCAAACAGGATTAGAACCACTGCCACTACTATCTGGCTATTATCTTCTTAAGCAGTGTTATTTAAAAACTGATAAATCTTTGTATGTTTTAGAAACGAATTTTTCGCCTTGGTCAGGCTAGCTTCTGATGCTTTTCCTTCAAATGGAAGCTTAAATGACACTCCTATGCACTGGAGAGAATTGGAATTGCACCACCAGCTGCAACTAAATTTCCCAATGTTCTCTCCAAGATAAATCACTGCATTTTCCCTTTCTCTAGAATTCATTTGATATGTTAGACCCTTAAGATTCGAACTTGTATCATTAACTTGCATATTCTAAATAGTTTTGAATAAAGAATTAGGGTATAATTCTAAATGTATATTATATGAAAAGTCAAATCTGTTATACGTAGGTTCAATATACATTATTCATTTTTCATCCCTAATTCCTCTTCCATAAAAATGCCTCAGAGTTTTCTTCCAGAAATTCAAACAGTCCATTTCTTGAACACAAGTTATATTGACAATGTCTTGAATTCGAATCTATAAATGCATTTACTTTCTAAAACTCTTCGGCTACACTGCAAGAGGGAACTGTGAAGAATGTGTCTGAACGCTTAAATCTCACGAAAATACAAAAGAAAATGAAAACATGAATCCATTGATGACCAAATGTCTTCTTTATGGAAATGACTGTAGCACCAAATGCGACAAGCCCCCGTGGCACATCGAACCATTTTTCACGTCTCAAATTCCATTATTCATCATGTCTGCGTTTTGAGGGTGGAAAACGTTTTATTTTCCCGGTGAAGAGTTGATGAAAGCTTTCAAGAATTCATTCTTTAAACAGGCGTCAATTTGCATCTGTTGTCAAGTGCTTTCAAGCGAAATATAAAAATTAATATGTTGTTTTTGAAATTATCCAAGATTTGGTAAAGGATTCTTTTTCTTAGTTGCACCGAAATCAATGATTAATTAGTTTGACTTAATTTTGGAAAAGAATAATTCTTCACTTCCATTCTAAATTGAGATTAATTGTTTTCTGAAGGAATCTCTCAATATCACTATCAAAGAAGATATGCAAAATTCTTACATTTTAACGTGTTAAGATTATTATGGTTAATTTGTAATCATTTAATATCATACCTTGGAATTTATTTACTGCATTGTTGTAATGCTTGAAATATTGGTATTGAAAAACGTTTTTATTTTCTTAAAGTGGACAATGCAAAGAGTAAATATAATCAACAAAACGCTCGAATTTAAGATTTACATCAATTTTAACTTATTACACCCATTTCAGTTCAAAAATTTAATTTATGGATATCCATTTATTTTATTTATATACGTGAACGACATAAACGCAAAACTGAATAAATTACATGAATGAAACTTGCTTTTTTAGCATAAATTTAGAATTGTAGATTTGTATTTAAGGTTGGACGAAATATATCAATGGAATATTTGTTCATTTATCAGTTCATGAAAATAATAGGAGCAAAGAATTGAATAAATGAAATTTGTCATGTGTTTGTATTATTAGAATTATATATCGATATAAAATATTGGATTAAATTTACAAGAATTAAGGAATAGTCCACTTATCTACCAAGCGAATAGGAACATAAGTCATAAAACATTTTGCTAACTGAAAGTTAATATGTAGTCTTGAAATCACACTTTAGCTACTTAACAGTTTTATTTTCTTTACTATCTAATAAGATGACACCTTCTATTTTGGGAATAATTTTTTATTTTGATTCAAATGGAAATCCATCGAATACTTGACTTATCTACGTATTCGAAGTATTTTTACTATTGAATTATAATTGTTATGAATGATTTATTTTTTGTTTACAACTATCAAAATTCGATAAATCGATGCATGTAAGGTTTATGGGCGAAACAGATAAGTGGTTAAATTTGCATAGCCAGAGATAAAAACTAGAAACACAATCAACTTTTTACAGCAAATGATGAAACGGAAAACAAACAGCAGTTACATTTTGCAAGCATAAGGGAGAGTCAATTGGGAAGCAGTTCTATTGGTTTTTTAACGATAATTTATGATTGATTGTTGAATGAATTATAAAAAAAATGAGTAACTTGTAAGTATTTCAGATTTATTATGAAACATGATTGTTTTCTTTAATTTCCTTTTCATGATTTTTATTGCTTAGCCTAATACGAAAATTATTAATCGATCGATCTTTTTTCCATCAAAAGTTGCTTTAATTTATTATCAATAAATGTAGAAAAAATAATCTACCATGCATCTTCTTTACTTATAATAAAGCACAATGTGTGTGTGTGTGTGTGTGTTGGCGCTGCACAGGCCAGACCGTTAAACCTACAGCTACCAAATTTGGTATATGTATACCTTGGGTGCCGGGAATGTGCACCTCGGGGCCCTTTTTTTGAATTTTTAATTAAAATTTTAATTAATTAAAAAATTAGCCAAATTTTGACGTTTTTTCGCTATAACTTCCGAAAATATTACAGCACAAAATTGATTTTTGCATCAAGTTAAAGCTCAAAAAATTAGCTTCTCAATAATTTTAATGTTTTGACCTACGAATTAAAACTCTATTTTTAATGAATTTTTAAACATGTAATTTAATCGTTTTTTTTTTCAACAATTTATTTCGCAAATAAATAAATAAAAATAAAATTTTATCTTCTCGATCATCTGAAAAAAAATCCGCTTTTAATAAAATGTTGCCATCACATTTTCAGAAGTTCTTATTTTTAAAAAAGTTAATTACTACCAAAAATAAAACAGAAAAATACAATTTTCATCACGTGATTATATGAAATGAAACAAATAGGAAATGTGATATTTTTAAAACAATAAATGCAAGAGAAAATTTTTCTTGATTGTTTGCAATATCAAAATTAACAATTCCATTAAAGAATTAAAGTAAATAAAAATACAAAGTAAAAATACATTACAAAAGTGCGACAGTTAAAACTGAAAAAGAATTTTTAGAAAAGCACCAAACGATAATCTTCTGAGAGCCAGATTAATTATTTGAAAGCAAGAAATCTTAAACGAACTTTGAAAATGACGTCATTTCAAAGAAACGACAAACAGAAAGCAATTGATAATCAGTAATAGTAAAATATTTTTGCATTCTTTTTTTTTAAATTTTTTTAAACAATAAGACATGTTTTGAATTAATACTTTTACTTATGTGAAGAAGATATTTTGTGCAAATCAAAGAATTCGCCTTCGTAATTGTAATTTATCACTGAATTTTAATGAATCATGCGAAATAAAAACGCATCTTCTTTCAACGAAGTAACGTAATATTAAAGCTTTACTGGTAAAAGGAGGTCAACTATTTGAAAACGCATCTTCTTTCAAACAAGCATATGTAACAATTAACAATGCAAAATTTGTAAAAGCATATAAAATTATTTTTACCCGCATATTTCGGAGAAATCAAAACTTTCTACCAAAACAATATCATGTTCTCAAATGAGAAAAAATAAATCAACTATCATTTCAAATTAATCATATAAAAATGCCATTTTCGGCACGTTATTGTATAAAATGAAACAGATATGAAACATGATATTTTTGGAAAATAAATGGATGGAAACGTTTTCTATGATATTTTACTATACATATATTACTCATCCAATTAAACAATTTTAGTTAAGGCAAAAATGGCTTAACATCTACAAGGCATCTTCTGTAATCGGAGCCCAACATCTAATTTCTTAATTTTTTTGTAAGAGACATAAATCTCTTAGCAATTGGTCCAAATGAAATATATAATTATAGATTTAGGGAAAAAATGCTGATGAATTAAATTTTTACATACATCATCTGCTCTGTGAATCATATTTAACAAAATATTCTTGAGACAATAAGTCCTTAAATAAAAAAGTGGCATTCCAATCAACTAAATCAATCATCAAAGCTGATCGATCTATGAAAATTTCAACATAACTATTTGATATAAACTGGCGATTTTAGACCACTTTATCAAGATATCAAAGAAGCCAATAGGAGTTACTCTAGAATAATTGGTCTAGATTATGTTAATGATGATTGTTCTAAACTTGCAATATTCAGAACTGAATAAATCAGCCAGATTTGAAGAAGATAGAAATGCTTATTTATTTATTTAGAAGCTGAAATATTAAGAATATTTTACAAATATAAATCTATAAGACCAAAGGAATTTAAACCATAATTTTTTGAAATATATTTATAAACCTAAAAAAAATATTGAGAGCATTTATATACATCTAAAAATAAAATGAAAAACTGAAGGTTTCAATTAACCTGTGAAATTTTTGCTGAATAATTCCTGGAGATTTTATAAATTATAAAAAAATTTATAATGTTTCAATTTCTGTAGTAAACATAAAACTTCAATGTCGGACTACTCTGTTTTCAGTTCTTAATTTTATTTAAAGGCGTGCTTGGATTGAGTAAAGAGGTCTTTGTATTAATTGAAGATCCATCATTTTCAGTTTAATTTAAAACTGAATTTTAAGTGCACGGATAGAAAAACAGAGAGAGATGCGGAGTTCTAAGATAGGACTGCTTAAGGCCTACATAATAGGATAAGTGACTATAATATGACTATCGAAATTTGAAGCTTTAAAATATTTTCCTGAAAAACTTATTATGAGACCAAGTTATATAAAAAATGATTTAACCCTTTAGTCGGCATTAATAATGGCGAACCGACTGGTCGCCAAAGGCGGCTAGTATTAAATAGATTAAAGGGATGGCAAAATTTAAATAGTCATAAAAATAGATTAAATTTTTTAAGCATTTCACTTCTTCTTTTAATAAACATAGTTGAATCAATTTATAAAATATGAAAGAATGGATTTCTATGGATTTCTATCAATGTACATTTCTATAAGTTTTAATAAAAATATCAACAGTAATCCTTTAAAAAAAATTTCAAATTCTCTTAAAAATACTTTATTAAGAGAAATACAATCAGTTCACACCTTTTATGCATTGTTATTATGAAACCCGAAATTTATAAACTAAAAGCAAAATAATAACTGACAGAGAAAAATAATAATTGTCTAATGAAGAAAAAATATAGAAGAAATCATGAAAGAAAAACATGGAGCATACGTCTTGCAAAATTATATCAAGATCCCGCTTAAAGTTATCATAACTTTAATTCCGTAAAATATTATTAACAACTTTAAATATGATTTCTAATTTTACTTTTTACGATTACTCTTTGCAGCATTTTCTTAGTAAAAGTTATTGCGTTGACAAAAAATACGAACAATGACCCATAAAATTGTTAATTTTTTTCCTTTAAAAAATAAGTATCTTGAAACTTATTTTTAGTTTAACACATTGTTTTCTAAGAATTGACTATATTTTTCAAGGTAATTGTGTCCCAATTTTATAATCATTTTAAAGAATTCTATAGCAATGTATTTTTATTCATTTAATAAAATGAAATTTTCTCAATTTTTCTTAATGATTTTTAAAATGGTGCATATCAGAAAATTCATAAAACGTTTGAGGCATATCATATGGAAATAAGTAGTTATATCTTTATTTCACTCTGACTTTACTAATTGGTTAAAAGAAATATACTCCACTCACCTTTCATCCGCAACTTGAATAAAAAGAAAATTCTTCATTTTAGATTAAGATTGTATTAAAAATAACGAATTTTTAAATAAAGCCAAACGACTTCTCAAAACTGGAAAAAGTTTTTTTTAATAATTGAGAAACAATAAAAATCGTTTTATTTATGCGACAAAATGTTTTTAAATCAAATCGATAACTAAACTTAAAATTCTTTTAAAAATTTACAAAAAGGATTTTACTTACATAAATTATTTATATTTAATTTAAAAGGATTTCACTAAAAACTTTTAAGTAATTATTTAATCAATATTTTAAATTTTTACTACAAAAATTAACAATTCTCATCCAAAGAAAAGGATTAATATATTTCATATTTAACTCCATAATTTTGTTTATATTTTGGCAACAAACTTAAAGAGCAAATGTGTAGACCTCAGCAAAATTTGGAATAATTTATCTTGTAAGTTGCTGAAAATGACTTTCAAGCTAAATTCCAAACATTTGTTTTAAATTTTGGAAAAGTACGAAGGATGCAAAGATTACATGATACAGAAAATGAAACAAAATGTCTATCAAATGAACAAATAAATACATGAAGTTAACCTATCAACGCTTTTGGAGAATAAACATGACATTTAGTTATTATATCGCGACATTTAATTATTATACCACGACATTTAGTTAATATACCACAACATTTAATTATTATAACACGTTATTTAGTTTTAGACCACGACATTTAGTTAATATACCACGACATTTAATTATTATATCACGTTGTTTAGTTTTAGACCACGACATTTAATTAACATTATTTTAAATATTTCATAGATTATAATCGATTTTATTTCACTCTCCTAATTGCATTCATAAAATAATTGGAAACCCAACTTTCGATTAGAGTTTTTTCCCCTTTACCTTCATCTTCTTCAACTATCTTTTTCCCAAAGCCCTTCCCAATTTATAACCGTTTTTGTTCCACTCCTCTAGCTTCATTTAGACCATACTTAGAAACAGAAGTTCAATTTAGATATCATTTAGCTGCCCATTCATCTTAGGTATCTACTTTGACACTGCCACGTGCGGTACACGAAACGGCAATTCCATCTTCATTCGAGGAGTCATTTATTTCCCTTTTCCAAGGTCCCGGTTACAGTAACCTCCTCAGTCTCGAAAATCGGTTTAAGCTCGTGCACATACCGGAAAATCCATTCGGCAGAGAGCTTTAATTTAAATTCCTGGTATTTCCGCTTCGAATTCCGTCCGGGGACACTTCTCAGTCAAGATATCAACTCGCCGAGACTCCTTTCCAACTTGAAGGGCCCTTCACTCTCGAAAAGAGAGCCCTCCTCGTATCGGCCAAATAGCCAATAAAGGTGGACACAAAATGGCCATAAGGGAAGGTAATTAGGTTCTAACTTGTTTGCATGGCTCAGTTCCTTGCACTGTAACAGCTTTTAAGAAGTGATTACGGTTAAGAGTTCCATTTTGGTCACATTGTTTGGAGCAGGGACTTTTATAGTTTGGTACAACTTTACATTTTCCTTGCAATAATACTTTAAACATGCAGGGATGCAATTATATAAATATGTGTATATCCTTATGCAATTCTGTTTTAAAATCTAATTTTAATCCTTGTTAATTTTCTAATTTTTATCTTAACTTAGCCATGTTAATTTCATTCTAAAATGTTATCTTATTTCCTAATCCAATTCCTTTTTTTATTTCATTCTGTAGAAAACTGATGACTATTTGTTTTCTCAATCTCCATCAGAAAGGGTAAAATTCTTTAATACCAGTACAAGTTTTTCAAATATATCTACACCCCTCGTAACCGAATCGGCATATAGCGAAGAAATTACTTTGAGAATTTCCTAGTAAAATCACTGAAGTAAAAAAAATCAGATATTTTACTCTTGTATCACGATATAAACAGACGCCATCTTCTCACCATTTCCTTGAATCAAAATTCTACCATTAGGGTTGAAATAAACTGAAATTATAGCTTCAAAATTTATTCTTTTAGGTTAAGCATTCGAAAAATTATGTTTCGGCACACACATTTATATAATATTCTCCGAAGATCAAATAACATGTAAGCACCCTTAACTAAGCCCCCCCCCAAAAAAAAAGAACAACAACAATCAAAATTTGGTTTTAAAAAATAGAACTCTTTTAGGATCCACCTTCTCTTATGTCATTTGAGATAAGGCTTGTTTAAAGCACCAATACTTTTTTTCATCATTATTATGCTTTTCCAACCATCAATTTATTCATCAAAAGTTCTGACGCAAGAGACTGGACAAGGGGGTGTTTACTAATGGAACTAAATCATGGTGTGGGAATCCAATATCTATATAAACTGCATATATAAGTATAAAATTATTGTTTTACATCAGCAATATTTATTCCTTACATTGGTAGTCTTAATGTTGGAAAGAAAAATTTATAGATATACTAAATAAATGCTGAATAGATGACTCAACTGCATGCTTGGCTCATGGCGAAATTCTAGAAAATTCAAGATCTTACGCGAAATTATCTATTGGCATACTGTTTGCATAGAAGACATTACAGTGCATATAAATCAAAACGACATAGATACAATCAAGATCAAGATATGCATTGACTAAAATGTTAATCACTGTTAATGACAATGGTAAATCACTCGTATAGACCACATTGAAGGGGTGCACCCAATTTTAAAATGAATATGTGATAAAGAAATCGAAGAATGAGCAATACATTCCAGAATTCTGAATATGCATTTTTAAGTTGAGAAGTTTTAAGAACCAACCAATGAGCAAAGTGGAGCTTGGTCCAAACAATTCTTTCCAACTTATTGTTCGTCAGCAAAATATGAAATGCCCAGCCGTAAGGAACAACGTTAAATGAATGATTCTCACAGCTTGATTTAATACGCTGAGTTATGCGTTTTAAAGTTCTGAGGACCGAAGGGTACTTAAACTCAGGAGCCAGAAATAAGATCTGTATTGACTAACCACTCAGTGAATGACTGATGAATTGTTAAAGTCCATTAAAATTCGAACCTTCTAAAACACAAATAATTTTTTTTCATCTTAAAGCTTATAAAAAAATTATGTTCCTTATGTGATATGCATTTAGTTTAGGTGTAAGATAAAAATCAATAAAATCGATTCATCTGGGGTTTCAAGAAGATAGAAGATTGACAAATGTTTATAAAATAAATTTCATTTGAAATTCATTAGTAAATATCATTACATCGAAATAATAAATATCGAATAATAAAATTCTGTAAGAAAAAAAAATCAAAATATTGAATTTAAATGCTATTTTTAACGAATAAATGAGGTCTTTGATCATCGTATTTCTATATAGATGCTAACTTAAACAAGTACTAGACAAAAAAAAATTCAATTTCTATTTAGGTTAACCAAGAGAAATTTTATTTTATTTAGTTTTTATTAAACATTTACAATTAATTTAAATAATTTATCAAAAAATGATTGAATTTCTCAAGAATTGAACTCGCATTCTTCACTTTCAAGTGAAAAATACTAAAGTCACTGCATTTTGCCGATTGAGTTACGGTTTGCTGGCTTCAAACTTCATCACAAACTGTTAAAACTCTATTTAAAGTATTGAGAATGAATTTTAATGTAATTAATGAATTAATATTTGAAAAACCTGTATTAACATCAAGTGCCACCCACTGCAAAATTTGAAAAAATGTAATTAAACTAGAGCGGAGGGATAAAAAGTTTTTTTTTTAAATTAACGATTGAAAATTTGAACAAGATTATATAGGATGTGTATGAACTAATAGTAGGGATTGAAAAAATATTCATGTGAAATTTGAAAGAAGTAAGATATTGAGATTTATAGCATCAATGGCTGTTATCTGCGGTTTCCAAATTATATTCATGTGTATGAAGAATAAAATATGCATCATTTGAATATTTAAAGTTAATATCAGCTGTGCTGTTTCCACTTCTATGTGAGACTTTTCCGCAAAAACTTGATTCCCAACCATTTTTTTAAAAAAATGTACTAAACTTTTTCCTGTATTGATATTCACGAGGAATTTTTCTGTTTACATTCCTTGAATTCAGTAAATATTTTCGGATTTTTTGTTTATATTTAGTGGCAATGTAAATAATAAATATGATTTTTTTTAATTTCAAGGAGAGAGAAAGTTGTGTTTGAGGAGGAAACCTTTAGCTTGTTTGTGAAAAAAAATCAGTAGCCTTCCAACAGGAAATGAAAATAAAACATAGGATTTTATAAGAAAAAATTATTTGAGACTTGAGCGTGTCTCAGCATGATAACTTTACTAGAATCAAGATCAATGCTTTCTTGCCAAAACTGAATTATTTTGAAGAATTTATTTCCAACAAAATTCATCTGTGAATTGCAATTCTCAAAACTGTCATTATTTCTTATGCCGGGTGGTGTAATCCTATTATACGGTACCTCTTGATTTGGCGATTTTATACCGTGAAGCCGTGATGCCATTTCTGCCACGGACGCTCGTTGGTTGGTTTCCTAAGCTGTGGTTCCTGTTGAGTTAAAAAAATGGCGACATTCGTAAATGCGTCGTTTTTGCCTTGGCGACATTTTTTAAAATACTGCCAAAGGGTTACCGTATACTAGGTTTAACCTGCCGGGTTTACTCTAGACCAGTTATAAGACGGCAAGTAGTTAGCGCATGCGTAGAAAGGCTGAAAAATACTGTTCTGTTGATGACAAGTAATTATCCCGATTTTGCAATTACAAGCCGTTGTATTATACTTTTTCTTACTGCGCATGCGTTTGTTGAATTCAGCAGTTTTCTTGCTGATCGCTTTTATGAGGGATACTATTCTAAAATGTTTCTTTTACTTCAAGAATATTTAAAACATGATGATTCGACAAGATTTGCCAAATTGTTTTGACAGTTGCAATACATTTTCTTCGCCTCTTCAAATGTGAAAAGTACGTGTTTTGTTAAAAGTAAATAAGCATTATTTTAGATAAATGGAATTCTAAACTTCCATAAAGTAGGCTATTTCTAATTTTGTTATTATCATATGAGAACATGATGCTGTTTTCGTAGAGGATTTGAAAAATGTAAAGCAATGAATAATTGAAGTTAAATCGCTATACAATGAATAAAGCATAAATAGCACTATTCATCAACATCTTTTAATCGCATTTGTTTTTGACTTGCTTTTACCGATATTGAAATATTATTATGTATGCTTTTTTGAAAGCAGATGCGTTTTTAAAAGGTTTAACTGTTTTTACCAGTATTGCTTTTTCAAACTGGTTTAAACTACTTAATGACAGATTAATTAGGACAAATAATAGCTTAAAAATTAAATGATCTTAAACTTGAACTTTTAAATAGTGCATTTTATTTTCTATTTTTTATGTTTGGTTAATTGATAAAACGCATCACCAAAAGTATTCTTTTTATCGTAATCAGTGGTTATTCGTATAAAATTCGCCAACGACTTTCTGTTTATCGCAACCAACCAAGTTGCATTAAGCCAAGAGTTTGGCAATGACATGATTTAAAGCCTAAGTTTTGGCAGTTGCATGCGATTAAAACACAAATATCCGAATATCCATAGATCATTCTTAATTGTGTAGAGGTTAGTAATAATAAAAAAAATGAAGTTCTTAAAAAGAATTCGTCATTTTAACTGTCAATAAAGGCGTGAATGATGGCACGTTTTTAAAGTATTCAAGATGCTGAGAGAATGAGATAATGTTTGATTCTCAATAAACTTTTGGATGTACGTGAAAGATGGTGAAGATATCAAATGTGCATGGGTGCTTCCAAACGAAAGACACGTTTCGGTGAAAGCACCAATTCTTTAATATCGAATGTTTCGTGACGACTAAACTGGGAGAAGAAAAAAAACTCGGTCAGCTCTCACGCAGGCACTGCTAGTACTAACAGGTCGATTGGATAAATACTCTCTCCTCTATTTCTGAGAAAGAAGAGCAATTTTTCATCCCAAAGATGTCTTGTTTATACACTTTCTCCTTTTTTTTGTCTTTATTCTGGAGGAGGATAAGGTTTTGTTTGTTTTTCACGTTCCCAGCAGTTTTCTCCCACTTTTGACTCGGGAAAAATAGTTCCTTTTCTTTTCATTTCGGGAAAAAAACTCGCCCTTTCTTGGGAAAATATAAAGTCTATGAAAAAACACTTATGTTTTTTGTGATTTTTTTTTCTTCGTTTGGATCAGAACGAGGTCGGTCGTTGCCAGAAATCCATCATAGTACTTTTGATTTGAAAGAGAGGTTCAGTTCGAATATCTTTGAATTGGTCACTGCTAAAGTTACAAATCTAAAGACCAAGACTGTTGTTGAAAACAAATAAAAAACATTTATCATAATTCAGCTTAATCTTAATAATTAGTTTACTGAACACATTGATTTCTACTTTTAATATATAGAGTATCGAAGGAGAAAGTATTGTATTACTAAAAAAATCATGTTTAGATCTTAAAGGTTTATCTTAAGTTATCTTAAAGTTTTAATCTTAATTGTTTAAAATCTTAAAGTTTTAAACTTCGATTGGGAGCAGTGGCTTGGTAGTAAGGTCTCGGTTAAGGAAATAGAAGCCTGTAAGTTCGAACCCCGATTCCACCGAAAGACCGTCGTATAAGTTAACTTGATGTACATTGGGATGACAACACGTCCTCCCGCTGGTGTGGTGTGGAAATTTAGAGAGGGAAGCCCCAGCACACTCTTTGTCCTCATCATCTGACCACTGCTCGAAATTGCAAGATCCTTCCAAATGGTAGCCGTAATGTTACTTTGAAAGCGGAACGTTTTTATAACTGAATTGACTTGGAAAAAAATCATTTTCCATATTATGTCTGTGAATACAATAATTCAAAAACATTTTGAATTTAATGAATAAATACTGATGGTCCTTGACCAAATTTATATATTTTCCCTTTAAATTTCGATTGAGATGTATAACTATGGCAAAGTCATCTGTTTTCTGTCTGTTCGACGACAAGTAAACCCGTTAACTACAAAGCGTGAACTAAATGAATAAAAGTTAGTTCTCAGTTTTTTATATCTGAAGTATAAATTCCTATCAAATTGTGAATAAAATTCTTCAAGGCATTAACTATCTGTCAGCAATTTAAGAACGGGATAATAATGTAAAAACGCAACGCCAGTACATTTAACTTATAAATAAGGCTCAAATAAAAACAGTTAAACTTAAATAAATGAAATTAATATGTGATCTTGCTACTAAGAGTTCTGTGGAAAATTTTGCTCCTTAATCTATTAAAAAAAGTTTTTTTTTTTTCTGTATATTAAGATGCACAAAATGCTCATGTGTACGACTTCGTAAATAAAAATCTAAATACTTGTGGCCTTATTGAAGTTTAAATGTTTCTTTGTGAAAAGCGTAGTAATACCTTTATTACGGTGTATGTAAACTTTTGAAATTGTTTAAAAAAATCTGATATGTTTTGTGAATTTTTCCATGCTTGTAAGAACAAGCTTTTTATTGATTTTTTTCACTCACTTCTTTACAATCCAAGTTCTTATATGCTTTTGATGGCCTTACTCTATTTTAGTTAATCGATTATGGTACACACTTTATTATTAGTTAACCGATTAGATATTTAAGTTTTAACTAAGAGTTTTACTTAATAAAAACGTTTAAAAATATAGATTAAAATTTTCATATTATTCATAATTTTTATTTATAAATTAAATATTAAAAAAGGTGATTATAATTAAATTAAAATGAGAAACTCTTTTTTAAACAAGTTGATAAACACAAACTGTTTTCACTTTCTCGTTTTAGCAAGGACAAAAATAATAACATGATTCTGTCTTTGTTCAGAAATTGTATTAAAGTTAATGTGGCAGAGGATCACGCCTATTAAACTTTGTTTTTAATGTTTCAATAAATCTACACTTTGCCATTCTATTTATTTTTTAATGTACTGTGTTACAATATGTGAATTTAAAAGAAACTGACAAACGACATTAAATAACCAATATAATACCAAGATATTGACAAAATATTTTTAAAAGGTAGGGATTTTTCAAATTAGGGAAATGAAAACTCATCTACACCAACCAAACGATACTATTTTAATAAAAAGTCCATCATGAAAAAAAAATTATTTAAAAAATAGTAGTAGAATAAAACTAAAAACTAGGCTTATGTTTTTATGAGCGAAAAAATTAGTAAACAAAAAGGGTATTTTAAAGTCCATATTAAAATTGCTATTTATTAAAAAATGAATTATGTTTTTTACTAATTGAAAAGAAGCAATAAATTATGGATATTAAAATAATGTTCAGATCTGAAATAAAAACTATTTTAGTTATACATGTTACAGAAAAATTATGTGTGCAAAGAAAAAAAATACATGTGCAAAAGAAAGAGATTGTGCACAAAGCGAAACTTTTCCTTAAAAAAAGTTAGTCGGTATTATCATTTTCCCTACCTTTAATAAAGGTAAAAGCTTCTTCAGGAACATCTACAGAAAAACCGTATTTAAAATATTCAAAAACTTCTGACTTTTAATCAGCTAAAAGAAAAAAAAAACGAAAAGAAAAATAAAATTAAAGTAAATCTTTTCGAAATTTTTGCCAGCCCTTTCATTTTACTTCAACCCTATCAATAATTACTTAGTTTCAGAATTTTAAAAACAAAGCTAGTTCTCGGTCTTGGTCGCAGTTGCAGTTAAAAAAATGAATTTCATAGTTATTAAAGTTTGGATTTTTCAACGTTAGAAATGGAGAGGGATGACCAAAAATGAATAGAAAAGGGGAGGTGGGGAGGTTGTCAAAGAATAATAATAGAAGGAGAGGGGGAAAAAAGAAGGAAAAGATAGAGCGAAAGAACTCAATAGCATCGCTTAAGTAGAGGCTGTGAGATGATGTTTCTATGGTTACAGAACATCACCTGTCTGATGCTTAGAGCCATCATTCTCAGCAATCGATGGGGAAAAGCTTCATTTACAGGATGTATGCATGAGAAAGAAAAGCTTCATTTACAGTCAGACTGGAAAAGGAAGGTTCTTAATGATGGATAAAGTGAAATGTTTTTTTCAAAGTCAACGAGAGGGGGAATATCTGTGTCATTTTTTTATGGATGAATTTTCAGAATTTGCCGATTAGGGAGAAAATGTGTTGGAAGATTATCGCCTGTTTTTGGGGTGGTTTCTTTTTAGATGCGAAATGAAAAATTATTTCCTTTCTCTTTTCAATCGAAATATCAGGATCTTTTTTTTTTTTCCTATTTAAGTGTGGAGAAGGGTTAAAATAACTTTTTGGTTTCAGTTTTTCAAATGTTAACTATGAATATTTTTAGAAAAATGGTGAGGAGACAAAAAAAATCTATGAGATTCAATAGCAATTTGATTGAAAGAGCTGAAAAAGTTTGAAATATTTTTATATTATTTAAATTACAGGTGATATGTCATGTCTATTCTAAGTTAATTAAAAACCGAACGTATTTTCATTGTCAGATATAAATAAGTAAAGCAGAAGGAATTAATAATGTATGCATTTTTTCATATAAAAGACAGACTTACGGAATCCTTAACCGGAAGTAAAAATACAATCATTATTATGCAATCGTGTACTGTTAGTTTTTTTGCCAATAGAGTCAAAGCAGAAAATATGTTTTTTATGTTTAAGACTAACGACGCAAGTATTTAATGACCCTATGTGACATCATATTTATCAGACGTTTCTCACTAAGCATATTTTATTGTCCATGAATTCAATTAAATATTTTCTATGAGGGATTCTCAAATGCAAAGGAACGAAACACCTTAAATTCTTAGTTGGCTGAAATTTAAGTATGCTGCTTTGAGATAACGCTGTGCCAAAGATTTCTCGGGCATGCTTTGAAAAACCATTAGCAGTGGCCTCTACCATGGGATGGCAACATACGGGAGTCCACCAAGAACTGACGGCTCGGACTGCTTACGGAGGGAATGATTCTGCACCACAATAATGCTCATCCACGTGTATCCTTGGTCACAAAGTGTTCTGGCGACGTTAAATCAGGAGAAGTTTGAGCATATGTCTTACAGTTCCGACATACCACCCCGCGACTTCCTACTCTTTTGTTGAATTTTATTGTCCAATTAGAAACTATCTCAAAGAGATAGTCTCAATTCTGACGATAAGTAGACGGAAACAACTGAACCGTCAGAACCCTCTTCTTAAGAATTAAAAGGTTAGTTGAAATTTGATATTAAATAAGATGGGATTTTGACTGAGTTGTTGAGCGATTTTGAATTTCAGTTTGGATGAAGGCGTCAATACTTAATTTGATGTTTGACTAACTCTAAAATACATTAAGATGGAATATAATTAATTTAAAACAATATTCAACAGAGAAATATAATTTATACCATCTTAACTAAAGTGTTCCACTGTTATGTAACAAAAATATTCCTTTTGGCAGTTATTATTTAGATTTGTCAGCAAGGAATTAGCAAGAAATAGGATAATTAATTTATTAAAACTAATTCTTTAATTTCACTTTAAAAACTGCAGCCATTTATTGCGATGTTTATAATTGGTTAGTATATACTGATTTCACTATTTCTAAGCAATAAAATTGATAAATAATTTGTACAATTTGACAATTTGGGCAACTAATAAGTAATTTGTACAATTTATGACAAAAATGCATTAATAATAATTGCAATTATTAACAAACAGGAATTATAGTTCAGGCAAAAAATAATAATAAAAATTAATATATTTAATCCTAAATAATTGCAGATTGGATCTAGGAGCATCAAAACCTGAAAAATATTGAATATATTTTGTTGACACCAGACATTAAATTAGAGACTTTTATCCATAAATGAGTAACAATTCTAGAGTAGCCAATTTTTTTTATTAAAAAAATTTCTTTGTTTTTTTCCTGTTATAAGGTTTATTTATTCAAAAATAATGATAATAAATCCCTACATTTATTTCAAACCGGAATAATGGACAAAAAATAGACTATTCTGGCAAACTACGAAGTCCTTTTTTCAAATTAAGACAATAACAACAACAAAACACTTTATTAAATAGGAAGTCGCAGGTTATGTGCCCTCAATTTAAATTACGGATTTTATTGATTTCGAAGGTTAGAAAAAATATTTTATAGGATATATATCGTTTGTAGAAAATACAGATTTTTGTCTTTTTTATAAAACCAAGTAATATAATTATTTTTAAAAGGAAAGTTCCTATTCAAGCCAACAAAGAAAAATTATTTTTTAGTACTTTAAATAAAATAATTACAATTAATATCAATAATTTATCAAAAATTTATTGATTTTCGCAAGAATTGAACTCTTATTCCTCACCTTCAAGTGAAAAATACTGAAATCTGATTCATTCAAACCCGAAACTATTGAAATCTGAGTCCATTTTACCGATTGAGCAACTATTTGTTGATTTCAATTATCATTCCAAACTCTATTTAAAGAATTAAAATGAATCAAATTAAATTAATGAATTAATATTTGAAAAAACTCTATTAACATCAAGTGTCATCCACTACAATTTTAAAAAAGGTATTTGAACTTGAGTAGAGGAATAAAAAGTATTTTATTAAAGATGAAAAATTTCAGTAATGGTTGGAATTGAAAAATAGACTATCCTGACAAACTAAAAAGTCTTTTTTTTAATTATTGCATCGAAGAAAATATAATATTATTAATTGAGAAGTCACAGATTGTTTCATTAACTGCATCATTTTAAGCTATGGATGATATGAATTTCGAAAGTTAGAAAAAATATTTTATAGAATATATACTTTTTATAGAAAATATAGACTCTTGTTCTTCTTCTATAAAAAGAAATAGCTCTAAATCTTTATAATTCAAAAACTACGATTAGTTTTAATAATAGAAAATAAATCCAGGAAGAATTGTGAGTCACATTTGCATCAAACCTGGATAGAGGGTATGATCTCCATAAAGTTTCTTCATATTGTATAAAAAAAGTACCTTCAACTTCCCATATAAAATCGTGAATTTCGGTCAATGGAAGTGAGAACTATGAGTATCCTGTATTTTATTTTTATATGTTCGTTTCATTTAAAATAAATAAAACATACCAATGCTGTATATCATATAAACATTTTCTGATTAAAAGTATAGTAAAGGAAACCGAATATTCATATTGGGGTTTTATTCACAGACAAATAAAAACATAATTTGACCCAGAACTATAATTTCAGTTATTTTATAGTAAAAATTATTAATTTAATTTAAAAATATCTAGTGATCTAAGTCAATACAAATTTGTATTTATCATTTACATGGATGCAAAGGTACAATAGACGAACTACGCGTTAAAGTATTTAATTCAAAATTTAATATAAATTGAAATTTTAAATGTTATATATGAGTACCAAATATTATTCATCTAGAAATTTAGGTTCTGTATTATAGTGTTCACTTTAGATAGCAAAACTTCCTGAAAATTTATTCGGTTAAGTTGATCTCAATTTCGGACAAATTTGGCGTGAATGCCCGCGCAAATATTTATCAATCTTATCCATAAAGCTTCTGAGAAATCATATTCATTGATTGACAGAGAAGGAAATGAAAATAAAAAATGTGTTTTTATATTTCGGGGAGGATTTAAATTTATTGATTCTGCGAAATTTCGATTTTTATCAATTCATATTTGGTGATTACAATGTGTCCTCTCTATATATTTGCATGAGAAAGTATAACTTTGGATGAATTTGTATTCTAATTGACAAAATCAAGTCGAATTCATAAAACTGCAAACAACATTGTAATATATTCAACCGAATGGATCGTTTGCAATTGCAATCACGCATGCAGTGCGAAAATCGCATGCAAATATTCCCCAACTTTCAGGACCAAGATCGAATACCTGAAGTGAAACATCTGGAGGCTTCGAATATCTGTTAGAGGTCCTTTTAGCTTATTTGGGATGCATCTTAATAATTTTTGAGGGCTTGTTAAGCAACCTTATAAAAAAGTGTGGCTTGCATGAGTCTCGATTCGGAGGTATTCGAGTGCAAAATCTGGCGAACATCATAATTAGAGCGGGGCGTTATTGATCTGGCGCTGTTTGGCGGAAAGATGTCTTCCTTCCAACGACCGCCTGTTGCTCAGCCAGCAACCTGTCTTCGACGCCATCTTTCTTTTCCACACGCAGGGGGTCGTTCGCAAAATGTATTCAAATTTTTGAATGAAGGTGCAGTTACGAGTTTTTAAAATCAATGTCGAAAATTTAATAAAATAAATTTTAGAATTCGCCATTACCGTTTCTTATAGATTGGTACTTTAAACTTCCGTTAAAGATTTAAATTAGTTTTTAAAAGAGTCAGTTAAATTTCATATATCATTTCAGTTTAATCTGTACAATGCTATACCAAATTATGTACCAACATGGAAAAAAATGAATTTCTTTCATTTATTGTTATTTCTCGAGAAACCTATGGTCGATAGTCCTAATATAATTAGCATATCCTAAAAAAAACGGTATCAAGATTTCAGAGTATTTAATGCTGTCTGGGTTAATGAGGATTTTGAATTATAGAATTACATGAAAATTTGTCATTGCTGTTTGGGAGTTGCTTGGCATTAGGGACATTTCCCAATAAACTCTATCAAATATGTAGTTTGTATTAAATACGATTTTTTTAAAACCTGTCGTTATTTATGCAGGGGAAATATTTACCAATGCCAATTATCAAAAGGATATTGTGGGATACACGCTTTCATTAA
>JAOUZG010009955.1:3582751-3711013 GCA_026289955.1 Argiope argentata | reverse complement strand
TTCAAAACTAATTTTTAATCTACATGGTTCAAATAAACAGAAAAGTATCTCGGAAGTACCTTGTAACACGAACTCTTGGAATACTACTAATAGTTAAACAATGTAGCCCTAATAAATTCCCTGAAAAAAGATAAAGCCCACTTTACGCTTCATTTCCGATATATAGTGCGCAGCGTTTCTAAATTCATGCTCATCTAAGTGGAAGAATAGTTTCGTATAAGGCAACTCATGGACTAAATAACACGAAAACAGATGTTGAGCGCGTCCTCGCTCGAAAGCAAGTTAATTGGAATAAAAGTTTTCCCAGTAATTCTCTCCTCTCCCGTCTTCTGCCCTGCGAGTATTAATGAAGAGATTAGAACGAGTCTCTTCTTCTTCTTCACGCTCTGTTAGGGTTGCTCTCAACCTTCTAAAAACTTCAAGAACTAAGAATGAAGGAGAGAAAGAAAGAACACACTGTGAGAAAAAAAATGTCCGAGTATTTAATGGAGAAAAATGAAAAAATCTGTCGTCGTAATTTGTCATAATCTCGAGCGAAAGGAAAAGGAGTCATGATGAAATATTTACGTGTCTAGTTTTAATTTGAGGAGAAGAAAAAAATAATAAAAACATGATGTGTGGCTTTGTTTCGTCATTTAGTGCTTAAGTATTAACCTAAGATGAAAAGACTGTTTTATCAGTTCAATAACGGAAGGTTTAAAATAGAGCACATGGCCTGCGGTATTAAAAAGTAATTCATTTATCCAAATATTTTTCTTTATATTTATTTACTCTCTCATTCTTCTTACTCTAATATGCTCAATTTGGCTTTGCTTTCATTTACTTATTTATTTTTTGTTACATTCATTTACTCATTCTTTTTTGCATACATTTTACTCATTTATTTTTTATATTCATTTTCTCATTTATAATCCTTCATTCTCTTATGATTATCTTCTATTTTTATTCGATTAAAATATGTATACCATGGACTGAAATGCAAGAGGTCGTATATCAAGAACAAAATTCGATTAAAATACACAACTTTTTCATATGCTCTGTTTGGCTTTACTTTCATTTATTTATTCTCCGTTGCATTCATGTACTCATTTATTTTTTCAAATGCACTCATTTTTGTCCATTTTCTTTTACTTATTATTCTTTATAATCATTTATTCATTTATTATTATTTAAAATCATTTCTTTTCTTATAGTTCTTTACATTCACTCATCTATAAACTTACTTTTATTATTCTTTTTTACATGAATTTGGTCGTTTATTTTCCACTTTTAATTTCTCACTTATTAATGTTTATATTCATTTATACAATTCTTCCTCTTTTTCTTCTTTCAATTTTCTTTTGTTCATAAAAACTGATTAGAACCCATATATGTCTATTGCATATTAAAGATCCTATGTCAAGATGATTTTATTGAAATCCATAACTTTAGATTGGAATAACAAAACAAGTTGCAAACAAACAAATAATATAAAAATATTAAGTCAATTTCTACTTAGGCCAACAAAGACAAACATTATTTTAGTTACTTTTTATCGAATAATTACAATTAATAGAAATAGTTAATCAAAAAAAATGTTTTTCGCAAGAATGGAGCTTGCGGTCTTGACCTTCACGTGAAAGATACTGAAATCCTCGCATTTTATCGTTCGAGTTACTGCCTGCTGTTTTCATTCTTCCTTACAAACTGCTAAAACTCTATTTAAAAAAAATTAAAAAAATTCAATTTAATGAATTAATATTTGAAAAAACTGTATTAACATCGAGTGTCATCCACTGCAAGTTTAAAAATTTGTATTTGAACTTGAATAAATGAATAAAAAGTATTTTGTTATCGATTGGAAATTTGAACAAGATGTAAATATATATAGGGAGAGTGTGAACTAATAGTAGAAATTGAAAAAAAAGGCTAAAGAAATTTCAAAGATAGCTATTTCAATAAGGAAGTCATAGTTGAACAGTAGTAATTTAAAGTTTAAGCAAATTTTTAATTTAACGAGATTTAAATTTATTTCACTTATTGTTATTACTGTACAAAGGATTTATTAAAATGTTTTTTATTTTTGAGTAACATTATATGTCTATTTAATTTTATTCTGTAAATATTTCACAAAATAAAAAAAATTAAATTCAAATTAAATTAAATATTTAAATTTATCATACCTTAACATGACATGATTCCTTAATTCTCAATGGATCCGATTTCTTTTCAAGTTGAGTTCAAAACGGTATAAGGTGAAAATCTTTGAAATTTAGGATAAAGTGATTCATGATTTAGATATTCACATCAGTGCTAATGCACTTCCTCGAATTTAAGTGACTAGGTTCCAGCTAAAAAACTGGAATGAAACTGGAAATTTTGTAAAAAAAACAACTTAGTACCATATGGTACATAGTATAAGATTTCAGGATGTATGTTTAAAAATTTGACTAATTTTAAAATTTTTGGAAGAAACTTAAAAAAAATTAGCTTAGACTATCTCAGTTTTTATTTAAATTACTAATTGAAACTTATCAGAGATTGCAGTTACTAGGGAATGCTGCCAAAATATTTTTGTCCGATGTGCTCTAATTATCCCAATTAAAACGAAGCCAAATTTTCGGTTTTTTAAAAAATAATGCCTCGTTAAGCATTATTTTCTAAATGCTGAAATGTATCCCTTTGAGTTGTAAATGCCCACGAAGAAATATTTCATTTAAAATTATATTTCTCTTATATAAAGCCTTTTGTAGATGTTCATTTCTTGCTAACCTCCCCCCCCCCCTCAATTTTTTTTCCTTAACAGTATCCAATGCAATTTTCATTTTCTATTGAAAAAATAAATAAATGACATAAATAAAAGGAAATGCTATTTACAAACCATTGCTGTGCATTTCTACAATTTAAAAGGAGAAAAAAAATCTTAAAACTTCTTCTTTGTTGAACTTGCTACTCCCTTTCTTATCGAGTACATCTTTTTCTACTCCAAGCAATAAAGCGATCTGCAAAGAGAATCGGAACGATGAAGAGAAGAGGGAGGGGGAGGGAGGGCAGAATTCCAGACCAAAATCCCAAGGGAATTCCGTTTCCAACGATGGCAACATGGATGCAAAAATACTTAAAAAATAAATAAAAAAAGGGAATGTTACAATTTCGTGAACAAAAAAAAAAAAGAAAAAAAAAAAAGAAAAAAAAGGAAGAGTGGAAAAGCTGTTGAAAGATGGAATTTTTTCGGTTTGTACGACACAATCGTGGTGCCGAGGCTTTTAAAGAATTGCACTAGAAACAATACCAAACACGCAAAAGGGAAAGAAAAAATGCAGGATGTGTGGGAAAAACATCGATTTACCAACGACTCATCCCAACGTTTTTTTCCCCCTGTTTTCTGGTTACTCTCGTATACCAAGAAAGTAGCCATTGATAAAAAAAAAGAAAACATAATAATATAAAAAGAAAATGAAATCTACGATCGGAAATTTTAAGTTAGCATGTAATGACATTATTTTTTTAAGTCATTATTTGTCATTAATTTAAATCATTAACCGGTTTAAACAAATTTAAAACAATCAACAAACTTCTCAATCCCCCCTCTCTCTATATATATCATGATAATTTTTTAAACTTTCATTTTCAATTTTTCTAAATGCAAGTAAAGTTCTGGATCTTGACCGATTTTGAAATTAAATAACATCTATGATGTCACAGTTTTTCGTCAACCTTTTAAGAACGAATCTGCTGTCAAAGAGGCATACGTAATAATAATAATGCAATATTGATAAAAGCAGGTCAACCTTTTAAAAACGCATCTGCTATCAAAGAAGCATAAATAATAATATCAAAGAAGCATGCATAATAATAATGCAATATTGATAAAAGCAGGTCAACCTTTTAAAAACGCATCTGCTTTCAAATAAGCCTATTTAATAATAAAGCAATGCTGGTAAAAGAATACCAACTTTTTAAAAACGCATCTGCTTTTAAAGAAGCATTAAATATAATAATGAAGTACTGGTAAAAGCAAGTAAAATATATGCGATTAAAAGATGTTGATGATCTGCCTACGCGATTTCGAGCTTTAATTATTCGTTGCCTTAAATTGTTCAAAACCCCCTAACGAAAACAACATCATGTTCTCAGATGATAATAAAATAAACATTCTCATTTTTAAAATTAACAGGCATCGTATCATTAAAGCGAGTTTAATATTAGTAATACGATGTAATAATATTAAGATAAAAGCAACAAAAATGATAAATATTTTATCATCATCATAGAGAGAGAAGTCATGTGGAAGTTGGTTCATGCAACAATCATTATTAGCTATGTTGAGACAGAATTATGGCGAATTAATAGATGATAAAACATAGGGTGTTGCTACATAGATGGAGTTAAAATTATTAAAATATCATGAAATAAGTCATTGTAATATTTAAAAATAAAGTAACAAATAAAGATTAAAATGATATCTGCTATGCATATTTCAATGTATCATGTCAGAACATCATTTCTTGAACGGCCAAGCACCACGTGCTAATGCAAGTTAAATTATATTTTTTATTCCTTTTAATTGTTTCATTGAATGAGCCACTTTAGTATTGCAAACGATTCAAAAAGACTTTGCCCCGCATTTATTTTTAAAAAAAATATCACATTTCCTATTTATTTCATTTCATGTAATCACGTGCTCAAAAGATCATTTCTTCTAGATTTTATTTGCTTCAGTCATTAAATAATATATTTTTAAATCAGAGCTTTTGTAAATGCAATGGCAAAGCGTTATCAAAAGTTGACTTTTTGAGATGCTCGTGTAGATAATAAAATTTTTATTTTTCGCCAACACATTTTTGTTGACCCCAAAAACCTCATCCCAAAAATATCATTTTCTGACATGATAATAAGTCCTGTGGTAATTAAAGCTTATTCATATTTTTCAATTAATAACCAAAACAATTCTTTCGAAAATTATTTTGCTGGTTTGTTGCAATTATAAAATCTGTAAGAATTTCTATTTGTTTTGTTTTACTTCTGAATCGTCTTTGTTATTTTATCAAATTTAAAAGAATTGAGATTTCCCAAATATTAAAAAAAAATTGAGAATTTTAGTGCTTACCAAAAGATTTCGTTCTAACTGTTTAATAAAATTTTCTATAAGTCATCTTAAAGTTTTTAAGAATAAGTTAACTCGTTAAAAGCTAAGGGGTATTTCTCATGATTCTTTAGATTCTTTAAGAATTATTTTCATTTTTTTATAGAGAGATTTTATGTTTAAGTCAAAATCTTATAAATTAAACAAGCAATTATTTTATATCTTGTAAATAAATTTATTTCATTTATCTTGGAAACGAATCTAACAATTTGCATTAAATTTTTATGGAGCTAAATTTTTCTTTTATGTATGTATCTTTTGTTTTAAAATAGTATGTCATCTTTGGTTATAAAATGGTATGCTATCTTTAATTATAAAATAGTATGCTATCTTTGATTATTAAATAATACGTTATCTTTGTTTTTAAAATAGTATGTTATCTTTGATTATAAAATAGTATGTTATCTACGTTATCACTCAAGAACAAGAGTTTTCCTTCCACCGTATACATTTCTTAAATGAAAAATTGAAAATATACATGTCTATGGATGGAATTTTGATATCAGTGTAAAACTGCTTTTAACATTCTACAAAAATATCACGCCTACTCCCAATCCTTCTAATAATCTTGGTGTTTTTAAAATTTTCCGTTATTTTTCTATTTTTCGAATTTCAAAATAAATCCTGTTGAAATATTTATCGTTCCCATCTTTCCTCCTGTCCAACGGAAATCTCAACACGAAATCCCAAAGCACCCCTTTCTCTTCTTGAAGTAAACGGCCAACAGCCTCCAACATTAATGCAGTCTCTTGGCTCTTTCCGAAGAAGCACAAATTCTGACCGCAGGTGAAATTCCTCCAACAAATAACAACATCATGGGAGGATAAGCTTACATCAGCTGATACTTGCCATCTAGTTAAGTATTATTTCTTACTTTGCCTTTTGTTGTTGTTTGCAAAATGCATCCAAAGATGGGATGAGGAAAAATGATTCGATGTTATATCAAGGTAAAAGATAGCATGCGTCTAAATGTTCGACTATATACGAAAATAGATTTGTTACCTGAATATGACGTCACAATTTTTTATGAATACAAGCCTCTTTGAGTATCATTTTTTCTATATATGATTTATTTTTTTTCACTCATACACTATCAGATTCATTTGTCAGGTTACATTGCAATCCAGAAAATTTTCATTCTAGCTTTTAGCCTTTTTGTTGTGTTGTAAGTAACCGTATTTTGTCATTTCTATCTTTCTTTCCAATTGATTTTAGTGTAATTATTCTTAAATAGAATCTGCCAACATACATACCAAACGTGATAGGGGTATTCACATGACCTCTAGAAACAGAGGTGAGGTGTGAAGTTGAGTGTGCAAATAAATGAATCAGTGAATTTTGAAAAACTGTCATTAAATCATTAAATATTAAAGTAAATTCTTTGCTAGTGTTAAGTTAAATATAAAACTTTTAAGGCCAGAAGTTAAGATCAGAATTACATGAAGATAAAAATTATGTATTTGAAACTAGTCGCTACTATCTACCAGATGGCTTCACTGAAAAAATTAATTAAATTAATTTAACGCATACGTTTTTATGATTCCGTTGTACCATTTCAATTTAAACCTGTATTAATCATCTTAAGGATGTTCTGATTACTGTTACTGGGAGCAAGAATAATAATATATCATAGTTGTATTAAAGACATAAATGGTCAGTTCATTTATCTCTTAAATTCCATGGTATCAAAATTTCACTCTTTTATACGTTTCATAAACTGTATAACCATTAAACAAAATTATTCTTCCTTTAATTTAAACAATAGTAGAATATGACACGATAAAATATTTAAAGAGACAAAGATGAAAATTTCAAATTCAGGGAAATAATGTAATCTATTGTTGAATATTAAACAAAAATTATTTTTAAAAATTTTCGAAATTAAGCTAGAGTTCTCATGATTATTAATTTATAACATTAAAAATACTATCAAAAGTAAAATTTAATGTAAAAATTATTTTCGAGAAATAATATTTTTGGAAGTTATCGGAGGAAAACGCCAAAATACAGTTTGATTTTTAATTAATTAAAATTCTAGAAAAAAATTTAGAAAAATATCTTCGTGCTGTACATTCTAGACCTTGAAGTTGTCAGAATTGTTCGTTGAGGATCAAATGGTTTTACCTGTAGAACGCCAATATGCACAAATAGATAAAGGCTTATATTTATCTTTATTAGATATATTTTCACTTATGACGTTTATGATCAAAATAGCTTGGACAGAAGAAATAATTTCAGAATTTGGAAGAAAAATTTCAGAAATTATTTACTTATACAAGTCAAATTATCTTTAAACTCGGAAGCGTTTTAATACATTAAACCATTCAAATTTATTATTAAAGTCTATTTATATGACATTTACGAATTTGAAGATTCAGTGGATATTTCTTTTAATGGTATGGATGTTACATTTTTTAATTTTCTAACTTTTCTCAAAAATTCCTAAAAGCTTGTAAAAAAATGAAAGTCAACTCTATAAGATTTCTTCAGATACAGAAATAAAATTAATAGTTCCATGCAATTTTTGTTTCGAATCCCATTTTCAGTTTGAGCCAAAATAAAATCATGCACAAAACACGTCAAGGGCCTGGATTTTCCTAAAGCCTTTTTTAAGAGATATGCACTGAAAGCAAAAATGGAAAACTGTGTTTTCTATACACACTCTCCCATTTCCTGATTCGAACAAACCATACGCGCTATTCAAGTTCTCATCATTCACTGCTGTCCCAATATGCGAGAACGCATTCAGAATGCATTCAATGGCATTCGCGGAACCGCGGGATGCTGTTTTCTGCATTCGAGTCACGTCGGGTCTTGGAGGTTTTTGTCGCCCATTTCGCCAACAGAATAAACAAGAAATGAACGAATGGTGGAGTGCTACAGGTGACGCCCACCATCCCGATATCTTCTGTGGGAAATCGTTTGGCAGAACACAGGGCTAGGCGTACAATCGATTTAGGGAATTGGAACTCTAGTTTTTTTTGTCGTTTATATATATATCTTATCGGGAATCATGACCGGAAAGTGGATAGAATATCACCATTCGGTGAGGGTGTTCGGCTGATGTTTGGGTGGATTTTCTGTTCTTAGCGGAACAAGTCGAAGAAGAACAAATGTGTTTTCTACTACTGTGTTGCAGATATGGGGCGGAGTCTATAGATATTTTGCGGGGAATGCTTAAGAAATAAAATTGCGGAATAAAACACTTTATTCTCCTTCATTATCTTCTTACGGCACTACTTTTAAATATATATATATATTGCTAAACGGTTACTAAATGTTTCCCTTTTTTCTTCTTCAGGATTTGTATTTTGGAAGATTTATTAGTTTAATAAGAGAAAAATTTTCAACTAAAAATATTTGTCAAATTATTTATAATTTATAGGTTTATTATTGATATTAAGGGCTGTATTACTTACAAGAAAAGTAAATGAGAAATCATACGTAAAGGATGTTTACATGCGGATTAGAAAATTGCCAAGACATTTCGACTGGAAGTAGTAATTATGCGACTAGAATTTCACTTCTAGTTTTTAGTTATCGAAAATATCACTATAAATTTTATTATGAGTGCTTAATTTGTTGTACGAGATATTAAATTATTTGCAGTTCTTTGAGGAAAAGATATTATTACTAGTATCTATATGTTTTGAAAAAACGAAACAATTTACTGTGATTGTATGGTTAGTAATACGAAATTGAACTAATTGCAATTCTTTAAAGAAAAATATATCACCACAGTTTTTTTAATATCTGGAACAGTGCAAAATGTTTCACTGTAATTGCATTATGCGTAATTGAATTTGTTGCAGTTCCTTGGGAAAATTTTACACACACTATATATATATATATATATATATATATATATATATATATATATATATTTGTGGTGGTTTATTATTAGGTACTATTTCTTAGGATTGGTCTAGAATTTGCATAAGCTCGAAAAATGAATTTATTTTAAGTTTAAGCAATGTAACAGGGTCTAGACAGTAGAAAATGAGGTATATAAAGCATTGTCTAGGGTATTTTATATGATAAATATTCCAAAGTTAACTACGCCAGCATATTGTATTTACCCATAATATAAAGCCTCAAGACACAGGCGACTACTTGTCTCTCTCTACAAGGAGCTACATTAAGAAATATTTCTTTAGTATTTTATAAATTATTATAATCCAACTTTGAAAGCAAATTCAAAAGTTTTCGCATTCAACTATACTTCTAGGGGTGAATGGTGGACGAATCTTGCGCAATACTGACACGTAACATAAAAATGTAACTTGTTGAGACACGTATATGTTTAGCAACGAACGAAGCGAAACGTAACGGGCGTTTGTTACGAGAGAACCAAATATCAGTGTATGCTAGTTCAAAAGTAGCGTGACAAATTCGAAATACATTTTTTTGGGGGAAAATACTTGTTATTAAGACGTCATTGTGTCATTTTGACAGCTGCAATACCTTTTAAAGTGTCACCAGAAGATAGCTTTTTAAGATATCTGAATAGAAAAGCTATCCTATTGTTTTCCGTGTTGTTTCGTAAAACTGACGTTGCATTGGACGCCATCTATTATCTTAAGCTTTCTATAAACGGAAAAAATCGATAAGTTTTCTATTCATATGTATTTAAAACGTTATGTAGTTATTTCAAAATGTCAATTTAAAGCAGAAATATCGAGATTTAAAAAGGGATATTTTCGAAATATTGATTTAAAATGCTTTTCCTTTATTTACTTGTTACGAAGCAATACAAGAAAAGACAAACAATAACCTATACTTTAGCTATACAGTGTTTTTTCTAATTCAAATTAAAACATTTTAATGCAAATTTATTGCTTACGTAAAAAAAAACAATATTGCAAAAACCAAGTTAAATCTGATAACATTCAACTACATCAATATCCTATTATTTTGCATTATAAATGACTTATACAGGATATTATCTTTCCATTTAATTGCTACAAATGGTATTAGAGAATGGAAGAAAATTTTACAATTCTGTCAACCAGAAATTAAAATACGGGAAGTTGACTTTTAAGTCAATTACCATTTTCAATTAATATTTGCATACTTTAAGTACATTCAATTTTATAACTGGTGTTCATAAGATAAATGTAAATAATTAATAAATTGTTTTAATGAAACATTTATAAACCTATTTCAAGCTACAGGATAAATAAATTTATGTGTATTACACAAGGTCAAAAATAAAAGCAACGAATAAAAATATTTAATTCGTCAAGAAACGTGCATTAAAAAGAAATTATTTTCAATCAAGGCATTAAACGCCGCCGCAAAGTCGTGAATTTATATTTCAGATAATAATTTGTGAAAAATTGTTTCCATTATCTGTGACTCATTTCGTTTTAATAATTAAAGCCCAGAAGCACTTTCTGATAATTGATAGCTGTAGAATTAAAATGAGAGCTTGTTTCGCAACCGAAAACATATAATTAAGTTTGATTATGCTCAATAACCTGTCCTTTCTAAAAGTATTTTTTTTCAATCATATAATCATTGGAAGTCTAATTATAATCGAAAGAAGAAACAAAAACTCCTTTGTAAAAGGTTAGAAGTTACTTTACATGGTTCTTGTAATAATCGAGACTAATTTTATCTTAAGATGAATACTTAAAACCATCGTAACATTAAGTTGCTTGTCAGGTATCGATGTAATGTTCCGCTTGTACGAAAAATTAATTTCTCTTAATAAATATAATATTGCATTATATTTTCCTTATTAGTTGTGAATGTTACAGAGTAATTAGGCTAATGAATGATTGATGCATGAAATACGGCTTCATAAAAAGTATTGAAAAGATAGTTTTCCAATTTTGTGAAATTTAACTACTTTTTTGTTAATTATAAAAATTTGTTAGTGAGATTTGTAACATTTAGCAATATGCATGCATATCTAAGAGAAAGAGGGAGATAAAACAAGCCAGACAAAAATTACAGTTTTCCAGTATCGTCGTAGTTTTATTTTCTAGCAATAAATATAAAAAACTATATAAAAATTTAATGCAAAATAACAACCATAATACGATATATTAACAACTAAACCAACATGAATTTTTATTTGTCAAAGGATGTCAGATACTACCGTACTGATCTTAAGTATGTAGTTGTTGTTTATTACGGCACTTACCATGGACAAGCTTCACCGAGGCATCAGCGAGTTTTAAGCCGAATGAGCGTCTCTTGTTTTGCAGTAGAGCCAGCTAGGGACAAGAGTACAACTTCACACACCCTACAGAACCAGAACTTGAGCACGGGATCACTGGAAAAACGCATTACTCCTATGCCGGGAAGCCAGCGATGTTAAGCATAATAACATTTAAACATTAAAAAAAAAGCTTTATTTTTATTTTATTAGCAAAATTTCTTCGGTATCTGAATTTCTACGAAGTAATTTTTATTTATTTTCTTCTTCTATAACCTATCATTTATAATGCGCAGATTTTTTTTTAAAAAAAAAACTCTCCTAATTTATGGAAATTAGAATCCTTTTTTTAAAACTCCCCACACTTAAGTGAGTCAGATTCCAACTCGAATGTCTCAATAATGCGTCATTGAACACACGTAACACGAGAAGATGTATTCATCTCATGTAACGTCCATCAGCTAAAATAACTTTCGTGTTGTCTAATCATCTACTTAAACATATAAAGGTTAAATCAACTCTGTCCATGTTGCCAATTGAGAAAAATAAAATCCTCTCGGGAGACGGTTGCGTGAGCATAATGACATCGTCGACTTCGAGAACTATCTTTGACCGATGCACAGTTAATGACTCGCTCTGACGACAGGAAGTTGGTTTTGACGAGGATTCTGGACCTTGGACTTGAGGGGAACCGTTGCCATACTTTCTTTTTATGGCATGGAGTATTGCATGCGAGAAGGGAAAAAAACTACTTTTTTCTTCTCCAACATCATTTTTACCAGGCAGAAATGTCCTTTATGTAATGGAAGATATAAAATTCGCAAACCTTTGGTTTAATGGTTTCGGGACAAATGATTTCTGAAGAATCATGAAACAACCGTGGATGGTAAAAACAGGAAATCGAGCAGTTTGGATTTTTTGGGGTGCTTAAGAGTTATGCATTTTTCTTTACGACGCTTGGCGGACCCGAATTTGGGACTCAATACTGGAAATTCAAATATAAATATATCAGCTTTGTGTTCGTGCGCATTGATTATCGTAAAGAATACCTTCCACTAGGGGATCCATTTCCATAACATTTTATGATGACAATTAAAATTAATAGGAAAGATTTTCAGTAAAAATCATGTGCCTCTGGATGAAATTGGTGATGCTGTTTGTCTTATTTACCGTGTAGCGATTAAAGTGTATAATTCAAGTATTTCATAGGATAACAAATTGTTGTATGAAATAACTAGATAAGTCAGTTAAAGTATATAATAGATGAAAAATGTCATTCTTTACCAAATAATTCTATGAAAAAACTAATGGCAGACCATTAAAATAAAAAATAAGCAATTTCAAAGTTATTTTGTAAATTAATTGACCATAAATAACTAAAATCTCTTGAAAAATATATATTATCCCTATTACGGATGATTAATAATTAAATAATGTGAAAAAGCTGATGATAGAATTTTTTATTGTTCATATCGCTAACACTAATTAAATAGTAAGGAATAAAATAATAATAAATGGTTATATTTAGATATTATAAAAAAATACATGCTGGGAAGAAAAGTTGTTGTTTCTTAAAAACTATAAGCGGTTCGAAATTGACTAAAAGAAGCTAGAACCGATTCAAAGAACTTTCGAGTGTCGTATTTCATACTTTAATGAGGAAGTAATCATTTTTTTTGTAGAGAACCGAGTTAAATCGCAGAATTCAATAATTTTAAATATTTTAACTGACAATTATTATTATTTTATGAAATATTTAATTACTGAGTGAAATAGCGGATTTCCCATTTTAATGTTGACATATATCTGCTTTTACCTTTTAATACTTTTATAATTATTTGAAATAAACAAATTGCATAAAACGTAAAGAATATTATTTACGAAATGTTCTCAAAGCGTGGATTACAGCAAAGACGATCTTAGAATCATTAGTAAGAAAATATTTTTCAATTTAAGATGCTTAAAAAAGCAAATTTGATAGTTATCATAATCAGTAGTTTTATCATAGCATTTGTTATATCAAACTTCAAACAATTGATTCCTTTGGAATAATCTAATATGTACGAAACCAGTATCTTATATTATTATCACATTAAAATCCAATGAAAACACTCTTTGTGTAATAATATTAATTTCTTATTAATTAAAATAACTCTGTCTACATGTATTATTATAGTTTAGCTGAATAACTACTATATTATCCAGAGCACAAAACTGATCACTTTTTAAAGTACAAAGCAAAGAGTAAGAAAATGGTTCTAACTATTTCAAATGTTATCAACTAACAATTTCAACATTTTATTCAAGGATGCCTTTAATTTATCCCGTAGAAAATGAACCGTATGGCTCGTTTCAATTATATTTAAATGCATTTATTTTTTATTGTCATATTGTCCAATAATATTAATTTCAGAAAGAATGCACACTATTTATTCCTACCTTTTACTTTTATTGTAACTTTATTATTTCATAAGTATTTCAGCTTTCAGCAATGTAATTCATTATGCAAATAAAAAGAAAAATATTATGAATACCTGAATTGCCATTTTATACAGAACAGAATCCGTCTTATAACCCTGTAATCGTAACCATTATAGTCGCTGAAAGGGTTACGGACATGATACGGAAATTATATTAAATACCGAAATATTTACTGTAAGAAAAAATAATCGTGAACAGAATTTACAAACATATAAGTAATTAAGCCATTTACAAAGATTTATTTTTTGAAATGTTATAGAAAAATTATTTGGAATAACAATATGCAAAAAAATATTATGTTAGAAAGAAACATATGAATTCTATGTCCAGTTGTTATCATGACACAGTAAATGAGGATGCAGTTATAAAAATCAAATGAAAAATTATTTGGTTTGTGGTAACAAAGAAAAACTATCTGATTGATATTTATGAATGGAAAAGTAGGAGAGGAAACTTTCCCCCTTTATATTATTTGTGAGTATGAGATTTAAAATTGAGATCTAGAGAAGCAAGGAAATGTCGCTATTTTCGCTGATAAATTTGATTATCCTGCAGGATATTTTACTTGAAGAGGATCCCCTCCCGGGGGGGGGGGCACCTCGTAATTGGGGATGAGATGCTTCCGGTATGGTGGTTGGATCCCGCTAACCCGGTGGGTACACTAATATGTGGGGGTTAGACTCTTCCCATCGATGATGGGACGTACTTCTTTCGGGAAGGATTGTACCGTGGCCGGTGATGACCATGATGACTCAACTACAGTCCCAACTAATTGCTTTTGTGGCGGTCCGGTCATTCAGTTTCTATGGTTAATCTGTATGCCTTCGTGGCGGGTAAGAGAGTCTATTCTATGACTTACTTAAAGATGAATTTTCTAGTGACTCTTTTCAGCCATTTTTATTCATGGTTTGGAGATAGCTTTTTCTGGGGCCATTTTATACAGAAATAAATCATCTGGAATAAATCATGGAATAAATAATCTGAGATATATAAAATTCTAACCTAAACAGTAAATATTTTAAAAGTTATTTGAAAAATGTTTCATTTAATGTTACGTTAACCAACAGATTTCTACTTTTAACTGTATGCTTATACAGTTTAGCAAGTATCCCAAATCCTATTTTGTGTTAAATTGTTCTCCAGGACTGACAACTAAAAGCCTGCTTTTTTAAGAAGATTTTCTGTGCTGGAAAATTGCCGCAGCCTAAGCTGAAAGTATTCAGCCGCTCTCAACTTCATCGGTTTTTCAATTTTCAGAAATAAAAATGGAAACGAAAGGGGACTAGAGAGATAAAAAGAAGAAAATATCAATAGTTGTCACTATTTTCGTTCCGTTTTTTGGATATTGGTGACATTCTTTTTTTCCCCTTCTTTTTTCTACTACTCCACCTTTGATATTAATATTGTAATGTTGACATAAGAATTTTTTTAGTCATTTTTTTCTACCGTTATGCAATTCGAACGCCAACGTGATCTAAATTCCAAAGATTTGTAACTTGAAAATGTCAGACTTCATATTTTTTTCTTTCTTCCTTTTGCTTTTTCATCTTTTTCAGTGACAGGAACATATTCTGCCCTCGCAGTTTTGCTCATTTTATTCCACAATTTTTTGGTCCAGAAGAAATTTTCAAAAAGAAAGTCTCGCCATTTTCATAAAATTTTGTTGTCGACTTCATGTAGAAAATTTAATATAATTAATATTTATGTTCTCTCTGCACGCCAATTATACTGATGAAACAATATATTTATAATGAATAGTTATAATTTTCTTAAGTATAATGATAAAACGGAAGTTTAATATAATAAATGGAGAACCGAGATCTAAAATCCAAAGATCTATACTTATAGATATAAATATCAGATTTATGTATTTATTATTTTTATTTCACTTAAGCTTTTTCATCCCATTCGACTCCTGGCTTAGGAGCAGTGTGTCTTGTCCTTGACCTGGACGTCTTGGGATTGAATACGGATTCGAGCATGGTCGTTCTTTACCCTGTGTTCTATCTGTGAAGTGTATGAAAGGACCCCTCTGTGAAAAGGGGTTGCGCAAGAGGGGTTGTGAGAGACACTTCCTCTGAGCTAGAAGTCAGACTTCGGTCCTCGGGTGTTCTGGGGATTTTACCCTCAGAAGCTACTACAACCCCCTTTCCGTTGTAACGCGAACAACATCCCTTTCAGCGAAGAGAGCTTTTACTGCTTTCCTCTTTTTTGTTCATTTTATTCAATAGTTTTGGCTAAGATGATATTTTGAAAGGAAACTCTCTTTTTTTGGTTTTTTTTTAATCTTTTATCATAAAAATTATATATATATATATACAAACCCTTTGTGGGCCAAATTTTCGTTTTAACTCCACAAAAATTGTGGGAGCGATAAACCAGAAATTATAAATCTGTATATGCAAATGAAGACAAATGTTTGTGTTTGAACAATTTTATTGCGTTATAATCATTATGTGACTTTCAAGTCACACTGGCCTATAAAATTTGCACTTCTGTGTATAATAGCTCATATGTGAAAGTCCATAAAACCATTTTCATTTGGTGTAAGAAATGAATGTACATGCATCCATAAACAGAGCTTGGTAATCGCTGACAAAAGCATAAATAGTTTTAATTTGATTAAATGGTTTCGCACAGTTTTACTGCCAACTGTTTGCATACAAATTATTTTGCTATTTCGGGTTGATGAACCTAGCAAGGGTCATGAATACTAGTATTGGTTGTGTTTGAAACGTCATAGAGTTAAGATTTATGCGTCATCTCCTGAAAAACGCTATAATTATTTTATAAAATTTCGATAAATTAAAATGTGACCTGAAAGTCACACGGGCCCATAGAATATTAAATGTAAGTTAAGCATCCTTTATATCGATTTCTTGATTCACGAATTACAAACAACTGTAATTTCCTTGTGAACAAAGATGGAAAAATATTGAGCTTGAAGTTTTGTTGAATCTTTTATATTTCTTTTGAATTGGTGTATAATTTCTATAATAACTTTCACTACTCTTATGCATATACTACATTTTGCATTTGAAATCGCCAGAAATTATTTTTTGCATGCATTTCAATAGTTGTCTCTTTAAATTCTGTATTTATTCTTTCCCCGCTTCACAGCAGCCGTAGAAATGAAGAAACGCATAGAAAATGGTTCACAATTCACAAGGCAAAGAAATGGATTTCGGCAAAAAATATTTTATTTGTCGCCGGCTTTCTGGCACTGAAGCAGCGCGTCTTCCTCGTGTCAGGGAGTCGAGGGTTCGATTCTCAGATTTGGGCATAGTTGTTCTGTGTGCTATCTGTGAGGTGTGACTGTGCCTCCCTGTCAAAAGCGGTTGTGCAAGCAAATGTGGTGAGTGTGTAACTAAGTCGTACTCTTGACCTTAGTTGGCGCTACATCAAAAAATAAGAGACACTCCTTTCGGCTTAAATCTGCTGCTGTATCAGCGGGGGGCTTGTTCAATATGGTAAGTGCCATAAGTAACAACAACAACCTATTTTATATGTGTTGAAGAATGGTCACAAAGGATATTTCTATATTCTTCATATGAAATTTTAATTGGTACATAGTATATTGCTATGGTTCTGGTTCAAATTTATCTAACAGATCAAATCAGGCCTATTAAATGTGTAATTCTGAATTTTAAAGGTTTTATAAAATCAGATCCAAAAATGGGTTCTGGACCAATTCGAAAATAAAAAATCCATGGATTTGCTTAGATATCTTAGACCAAATGGAGTCAAAAACGCAACAATAGCAATGAGTTCTAATTAAATCCGTAAAGAAAAGGCAAGAAAATCAATCTCAAAATCCAATTTCAAATCGAATTTACAGGCAAATTTCCACAAAAATCAATAAAGCACAATAAATAAAACATATTTTCTCACATAAAGTTATTTTTGCCACTGTTGCATATCAACGAAATGTTTCTTACGAAGCAAACCCATAAAAACAGAAACCCCGTCACAAATTAACAATCCCTTCGGGACATATGATTCGGTGGTGAAGGTACTCATAAAAACAGGAAAAGTATCCAATAAAAACCCTGAAGACAAAAAAAGAGGGGAAAGAAAGGTCCAGCCCAGTCCCATCTCGAATCACGACACCGCACCGAGAGAAATAAGGTTCTTCGAGTTTTTTTATGGGCCGATCCATCTCCGCAACTCCATTGGAAATAAAGGCCTCGAGTGGAGGCCCGGTGATGAACGAGGGCTGTTGGCTGTCAGAAGAGACGGGTCTTGCACACTGCATAAAATTATGCAGTGAAAGAGGGGCTCGAGCAATGGCAGATTGTGAAAGATGAGATGATTTTTTTTTTCATCCAGCGCTGATGAAGTAATGGAGGATAAAAATAAATTCTCCTCCCCCGAAACCAACATCCAGGTGAATGAATGTGGAGAGATAGGGTGCTATTATTTATGAGAGAAAACTGAGGGGGTTCCGTGTTTGAAACGGAGTTGCTGGCGTATTACATGAAATGGTGAGAAAGGAATCCGTTCCAATTTGGATTTGAAAAAAAAAATGATTGGGGTTGATGGAAGAGTGAATTTCACAGGTTGTTGATAGCTCGATGATGATTTTTTTAAAGAAAGTAATAAGAGAATTTTTGGGAGATGTTGAAAGAAAATTTATTTGTAAGATTTATTTTATTATCTACGGATATTTTTTCTTTGTAATTTTTGATAACCTTTGATTAAATATTTATTAATTAAGTATTAATTAACCCTTTGCAGTCCGAAAAATAACTAGATGCAAAATTATTCTCCTAATACAAAAGTTTGTTTATTTCTATGTAAAATAAATATACATAATTCTTTTGAGTAGAATTTCTTTGAAAAATTAATCTACATGTCTTAACTATTAATAGTTTAATTTGAAAAATAAATAAATAAAACGTCAAAATGATGCACAATCTTGAATGGTGAGTCAGAGGCATCACTGGAGTGCAAAGGGTTAATGATTGTAATTTCAAAAAAGGTTTGATTAGCAGAAACATATAACTATGCTCGATGAATTCTGTTACATTGATATAAGGAATTGTTTAAGTACCTTTTGTACATTATTTAACGGAAAGAAGCTTTCGAACAGTTCGATATTTTTTTAGTGTGTTTATCATTTTAATGCCTTGGATGAATTCTTACAGCTTAGAAATTTTTAGTAGTAAGACAGGTTATTGAAGAATAAACAGAGGCAAACTAAGCAGCCATTTAGAGTCCCACGGTGCATTGGATTTGATTTGTGCCCTTTAATGGTGCAAGAGCTAGTTCTGTCTATACTCCGCCATATATGAAGGTGTGATGTAGAAGGGCTCAGGTAGGTGTATTAAATGTATTATTAATAAATTAATTTATAAAAATTACAAATTATCGGAATTATAAGATAGTAAGATATAATCAATATTTTGATAAAATTTATTGTTCAGGTTTTTATTTGTTCGATCACGTTCAATTTGTTATTGTAATTTATGTTGTTACTAATGGCACTTGCCATTGGAAAAGTGCGCTGACGGCCATCAGTGATTTTGAGCCGAATGAAGGTCTTGTTTTTTCAGTAGCGCCACCTAGAGCCAAGAGTACGCTACTTAGCTACACACTTATCACATTCGCTTGTATAGTCCTTTATTATAGGGGGCACATTCATTAACCTCACAAAAATAATGCATATAAATTGGGTTGGCACGTAGCCATGCGTTATAATAATTAAATAAAAACGTACAATTCTTCACAAAATATTCCAATAAAAAATATTCTAAATAAACTTATAACTGAATGATTTAAAATGTGTTGAAACAGTTAGATAGGTCTTGAATTCTCCATTAACAAGGGTTCCAATGTTTTTCCATCTGTCCCTAAGAGTAATGAAAAAGAATCAAACCAATAGAATGTAATATTCTTATATTTTGAGAAATATTCAATACTTAATTTCATTCGATTATTTGTAAATGAATTGTTCTTGAAATATATTAGAAAGCTAATTTATTTTTAAAAGTTGGTCAGTCTATAATGAAAAAACCGCGCCCACTCATTATGTGCAGATAATCTTAAAATAGTGTTTTATGTTATGAAAAAATTAAAGCAGCCTTCATCGTCATTCATAGTTTGTAAACATTATCTGTATTATATTTCAAACATATTTTGAAATTTCTAAGTTTTCGTGCTTAAAATTTATGGGCTGCATCACTATTCATTAACCCTTTGCACTCCGATGGTGCCTCTGACTCACCATTCTAGACTGTGCATCCGTTTGACGTTTTACTTATTTATTTTTCAAATTCAATTGTTAAAAACGCCTAAGTAAAGGTTAAAAGATGTAGATTAATTATTTAAAGAAATTCGACTTGAAAGGATTATATATATTTATTTTTCATAACAATAAACAAATCTTTGTATTAGGTGAACAATTTTGCATCTAATTATTTCTCGGAGTGCTAAGGGTTAAATATTAAAAATGGTTTAACAAAAAATATATAAAATTCTAATTTATATTTGTCTTTTTGCTCATAACTGAATAATTTTTTATATCAATTGAATAAACGATGTTGTTTAAATTACCCAATTACTTTCCTGATGTTCATAAATAATTCATATGCAGCAAGAAATAGTATGGATAAAATATTCAACATCCTCCGGTCTCCTTCGTACAAGGGAATGCAGCAAATTCCTTTTTCAGAAGGGACAATGAATATCTTCCAGAATACTTGAACGATATTCGATTCATTTATTATAAACATCAATAAATAATTGGCTGGAAAATATTAACGAAGTTATTTATCAAAATTGCGGATTTCTGATTAATATACAATCGAATTAATTCCGTAGTACAATCGTAATTTTAAACTGAATTCAAGGGACACAAGCATATTTCATCAAGAAATATCAATAATTCTTCAGCACAGCTAACCAATAGGATACGTGTAATATGAAACGGTTACATAGTGTTGTTGTTGTTGTTACTTATGTCACATACCATAATGGACAAGCCCTCCCCCCCGCTGATACAGCAGCAGATTTATGGAGCGTCTCTTGTTTTTTGAAGTAGTGCCAACTAGGGCCAAGAGTACGACTTAGCTACACACTCACCACATTCGCTTGTACAGTCCCTTTTTACAGGGGGGGGCACATTCACACGACTCACAGAAAGCACACAGAAGAACAGCCATGCCCGGAACTCCCAGAACACGAGGAAGACACTCTACCTCTGCGCCAGAAAGCCGGCACGGTAACATAATGTGCGTAGAGCATACAAAAAGATTTCTAAAAAATATGTTTCTGTCGGAAAATAATGTTTGATGTTCATTTAAAAATACATATAATTAAGAACCAATAGAATTTAAAAGTTAATAAACTTATATTACTTCACATACTAATGCCTGATTACTTCACATACAATTGCATACAATTACTTCACATACAATTAACTACAACGTAAAAAGAAAGAGAATGGAACAACATTAGTGAAAAGTCTGTAAAGGATTCAGAAAATTTTTGGAAGCGACTTCAGTAATTTATATTAAAATACAAATAATTTTATATACTAAAGCTACTTCAAAGTTAATTCGCATTACAGAGATTAATATTACTAAAAAGAAAAAAAAAAGTTAAACATGAAATATTTCGATGCAAATAAAAAGTAGACAGAATTATTTTTTCTTTTGGTAATACTTTCAACGTTCAACTTTGTTTTCTATTCACAAGAGCTCAATGTTCAACTTTGTTTTCTATTCCTCCCCCTCCAAAAAAAAAAAAAAAAACTATCACAGAAAGAAACTGTATAAATATTTCAATGCTTTTTGTAATCGCAGTTTATTTTTGTCCTTCATTTATTTTTTCATCTAAGAATTACTTTATTTTTAGAACAGCTTATAGGTCTATAGTTCCCCAAAGAGAAAAGAAAGGATCACATTTCTTAATGCTTTTCTTATTTAATTAGTTATAAAAGAATACCCTTAAGGCTTTTATTCTTTGTACAATATTGTATTCTTCATTGTACCTTTCATACTCGTAATAAAAGAAATCAGGCACTTTTATTCAATATATATTAATTTAAGCAATAAACAAATTATAAAATAAAACTTGATTATTCAGCGTAGGCATATAGTCTTTACATTATTATAAAATATTACAGTAAAAACAAATATAATTTAGAATAAATGGGTTTCGAAACTTTTAAAGACTTCTGTACAGTTTTTAATAAAACCACTTAATGAACGAAGGCAGTATTCTAGTTCTCGTCGAGTATTATCTAACAGTATTTGGAAAATCAAGCTTCGAATCTTTTTTGTTGTTGTTGTTTTGTAAAATCACAAATAAAATCCTATTATATGCCTCTTTCAATATTATAAAGGGAATCTAATGCAATAGCAAACTTGGGATCAAATATGCGAAAAATGCATGGGAATCTGAAGCCCTAACCACCCCACCTCTGTCTTTGATACGCTTATGTAGGTCATGTATAGCCACATATCAATATTTGTTCACAAAAATTGCATTTGTGTAAAATCAGGCTTTTGTGAGAAAATACTTGTATAGATAAACTTATAAAACAAAACCTTGTCTAAATATGACATTTGATCCAAATAGTTTGAGACATGATAATATCATTATATATATATATAAGATTTCAGCTGTATCACTGGACACAGTTTCTGCGATCCCAAGTCTTTGAATGTATCAAAAATATTCAACTGGCGTTCCAAAAATTATTTCTTTGAAGTATCCCCAAATTGACATTGAACAGTATTTGCGTGGTGCTAAAAAAAGAAAACATTTCTTTTTGAGTGTATTTTAATAACTATCGAATGTTAGATTTCAGCATTAGTTTTACTATTTATTGGACTAAAAAAATTGTGAGCACGATTATTCCGTAATAAAGATTTTATAGTATTATAGCCAATGGTAACCCATTCATTTTAACCCCATATCCTTTTTCTTGATCAAAAATGGATTTTATGACCATTCTTTATAGGAAAAAGTATGCATTCTTTGTTAGGAAAACAGTAATCTTTCTTTGTAAAAAAATTAAAATTCTTAAAAGATAAGAAATCAAATTCTTCTTTAATAAAATAATTCATTAGGATTTCAAGTTTTTTTTAATTGCATAAATAAGAAATAATTTAAAAATAATTAGTGATAAAGCAGACATATATCATAGTAATAGAAAAATTAATTCTAATTGGCCTAGTTTTAATTTCGCTAGAAGTGGTGCAGATTATCTAAAAAAATTAGCTCTCTTAAATGTCCTTTTCTCGAGAAAATTCCTACCGAAAAGCAAAGAAGCTTCTCATTTTATTGGAAATCTTCTTCCAATTTAAATCCCACCCATAGCTGCGGCAGGTAAATCCGATAAATTCTCCGTTTGCTCACCAATTGTCTCAGCCGAAACAAATGGAAACGGAAGTAAAAAAAGAGGGGGGAAGACATGTCAGTCAGGAACTTTTCGTGCGCAAAAAACGAAAACCCATTGAACTCTAATTACGCCTCGTAGAAAGTTAAATATTTCTTTTCATTTCCCAGCGGTGCCTTTTTCCCGGAAAGAATAGGAATTTGAAAATCGTTTCGGACATCTTTAGTGATGGAATAAACTTTTTTGTTAGATAGTTTCGTTCCCTTCCTCTTTTAATCTGGAGTCGTCGGGACAAATTTAATAACATGGAACAATCAATTTCGGAAATTTTTCTCTTGAAACGAAGGCTTTGTGGAGTCCCGAGTAATCGTATCCACAGCGGAAACACGGCTGCATTGGACGATGTAAGATTCCGCTCGAAACTGATCATCGCGCGCCTTAGGCTCAAATATTTGCAGAATTCTTATTTATTCTTTCTGTACACTGAGTGAAATGTTTCTACTTTTATTATTCATTGCACAAAATGATTCTTATGCTACTTGATACAAATAATAATAATAAAATTACCATTTTTATATTTAATTCTAATATTTATTGGGTAATTACTTTCTTATAAACTAAGATTCTAATAATCAAAGAAGCCTGGCCTCGAAATTTAGATAAAGATCGGATTTCAAATTTTCCTACATTTTAAAACTATATTTTTGGAATTATGCTTGTATGTATGTAAACAAGATAAATAAAAAAAATATTTTGAATTGGAAGGACAGAAGGATAGTATGTGGTCTTTACTTTAAATTTGAATATTTCTGTTAAATCTTGACTGAAATCCATTCTCTAAACGTCTGTCTGTCAGCTATATATTTGAAGGCCGTGATGGCCTGGTGATAAGGTCTCGGCTTCGGAGCCGGAGGGTTGCAGGTTCGAGACCCGATTCCCCGGAAGAACCGTCGTGTAAGCGTGTCTGGTGCACGTTAAACATCTTGGCCAAACCTCCTCCCGCTGGTGTGGCGAGAAGTGGGTTCCAGCTCGGATATTGTTTTCGTCATCTGACCGGGATTCAAAAGTACGAGGTTCGTTTCAAAACAGCCGTAGTGTTGCTTTAAAGGGGTCGTTAATATAACTAAACAAAACTATCAGCTATATATAGAATTAGCACGTAGTTGTAGCTTTTAACCAGTTAACTGTGGCTATCTGTTTCCAAAGCGGCCCACATGTGTGTGTGGCAATAATCAAGCGATGACGGTTGGTTTGAGTTTTTTTGGCGCAAGAGCCATATTTGGTCATACTGCGCCAAGCGGATGGTAAAATCAGATAAAAATTCTAGAAATATACTTGGTAAAATATAAAATCGAAAGTTAAATACAATAATGCAATAAGTGGAAACGCCAAATGGAAAGGAATTGAACTGAAACAGATGTGTGTAAATTGCTACATTTGAAGAAATGGAAATGGCGAAAAAGACAAAAATGTAAAAGTACTAAATCTATATTAATAAAAATGGAACTCGAAATGCGTTGCTAAGCGCAAAACTAGAGAACGGCTCGACCGATAAGGCTAGTTTTTTTTAATGTTTTCGTTAAGACACGAGGATGGTTCTTATGGAGAGAAAAAATGAAAAAACTGCGAGGAAAATAGTTAAAACGACACTTTTCTTACTTTCCCGCCAAAAATCTTCCTTTCCTCCCCCCCACACCAACTGAGTTAGATAGCAGGAAGTAATAAATTATGGTTTGTTTAGAAAGAAATACGCGAAGTCAGTTGTTTTTCATTTATAGATAACGAGATGTTTAAAAAAGAAAGAAAATAGTTGCTTTTATTATTAGTCTGTATGAATATTTAATTTATGCCTGCTCAAAATAAAGTCTGAGCAGGGAAGAAAAAAAAGAATAACAAAGGGAAAAAAGGGTTTGTACAAAGAAAAGTAGAGAAGAAAAAAAAAGAAAAGAAGGGTGTGTGTGTCACCATTATTTTCTTTGTGCGCTGCATTTTCCTAGCTGTTTTGTAACTTCCACATCTCTTGAAAACCAATTGTCTTTATTTGTTTAGTGCGTTTAAATTTAAGAAAATTCGATAATTTGATAAAAAACGTAGAATTTTAAACCTTTCCCTCCACCATTTAAGTAAAATATCAATTCCGGGACAATCATTGTAAGAATGGAAAGAGAAAGATTAGTACAATGAACAGAACATCCGAAGAAAATAATACTAAATAATGTTATAAAGGAATTATATGTTTGGTTTAAAAATATTTTGGTGAAAAAACCTGTTATGAGACACAGCTACATAAAATATTAGCGAGCATTAATACTGGCGAACCGACTGGTCGCCAAAGGCGGCTAGTACAATAATAAAATCCAATGGTTTTCAAGCGATGACGGATATAGTCATGAAAAACAGAGTAAGTGGCGCTGTTCAAATATTGGATCAAATAGACGACCTTATTTTAGAAAAATGAACAATTTTGTTAGTAATACTTACACCGTCGCTCAACATGATCATATATATCTATACATAATGAACCGGAAACTTAGAAAAAAAAAACAAATACTCATAGAAGTTCAAATCAAATATTCAAAGGAGACAAAAGTCAAATCGGAGCAGATTCAATCTAGGGACATGAAAATCGGGATAACCAAAGATTCGGTGTGACTGCACTGCTTACGAGTGAACTCTTAGAAAATCATGAACCCAATTCAAATTATTTATCATTTTCATTTGTTTGTTTTTTAGGGTGTAGCGGAAAGCGCTAGGCCCGAACTCCGTACCTTTTGGTTAGTAGTCCATTACCAAATCCGTTGGGCCAAAAGTGCACTTCGGTCCGAGGGATGTTGGCTGGTATATATATATATATATATATATGGATAGTATTCACCACAGTTTCATTTCGTCCTGACCTTTAAACATTTTAAAATTTACGAATATAATTTGGTTTTTGCCAGAATTAAAATTTAAATATCAAATTGTAACTAAATTTGACGCATGACGGAAATGACCGTCATAACACAAAATTCTGCCACATCTCCACGACGGATAGAGTCGTCAAACACACTTAACGGGTTAACGCAGAGGCCTTTAAAAAATTTTGAATAAATCTATCAAAGGATTGACCATTCAGCTATTTGTATATAAGGGCAACTTATAAATATGACGACTTAGATAAATGGGATTTGGCATATGATTTTGATATTAAAATTGTGGTGCAAAATTTTGATTTTAATCCTGCTTCAATGTGCCAATCAGGCTTACAAAAATGTATACTTGATTTTCTTTGCTATACTGCAAAGTAGAGTTAGGAATTTTTTTATGTTCAAGAAATTGAAAACAAAATTTAAAAAACAACAACAACAACGCCCTGAGCCCTCGTGGTGTTTACAGCCGGGCCGAAAGACTACAGCTTTTCTGGAGTAATGAGGCGATTGCAATATTTATTAGGGGGCAGATAGCAGTGACTTGGAGAGACAACTGCCTTCAGTTAATGTCTTTCCTTACAGATTGTTGCATTTGTTATGATGCACTATAGGTAATTATAATTAATATAGATTACTGTCATCACATCTTTTAAGTTTCGTAATGGCATTCTTAAATCAAATCTTGAGATAACATTAAGCAGATGACGAGGATGCCTACTGAGACCTCTTTTCAAATTTCATCTACCTCAAATCCCAGCTTTCTAGAATCATTTAAATTTTTATTGGAAGTTGACAAGCTTAAAACCGTTTTCAAATATGTTTTTAAGAACTATCCTATATTAAAGAATTATTAATTTTTACTCCAAAAAATAGCGAACCAGATAAATATGTATATCGAAAAGAGTAAAAATAATGTGAGAACCAAAATATTGATTTTAATTTTAACTAAATCAACTAATTAGAAATAAATTATTATTTAATAAAAGTTTCTTTTTAACTTAATTCTATTTGATAAACATTTTATAAATCAATATTTAAGTTTCACAAAATTTTTGGAGGATACATGAAAATTCAAATTTAAGAATTTCTACAACTCTATGAAAGAGTTATTGAATTATACTAAAAAAAACATGAAAAAATTTACAAATGGTGGAAATATCGTTTTTATTTTCCTTTAAATATAAGCTTATAATCAATATTTATGAATGATTTTATTTTTTTTGTAATACTTATACTGAATTTATAAGTAAAATAATTTTTTTAAATATTTCAGTAGCAATGGATTATTTTGCATATACTTTTTACATCGCTGCCTTTTGTTTTTTCAAACTAAGTTTACACTCAACATAATTTAACTCTCATATTTAAATCAGAATACTATATATATTCTTCGATTTTCACTTTATCTCTCTTATAAAACATTTCCATTAAACGTAATGGCATCAGAAAAATAGCTAACCTTTTTTCAACAGTAAATAACAGCTTATTACAAACTATATTCGAATCTAAATACTACAAAATAACAATTATCACATTTTATCTCAATCACTTCCCTCTCCCAGAAGATTATATTTGAAAATATTTACTCCGACGACAGCAAACTGATTCGACGAAACTTTCTAATCTAAGTCTGAATAGTTTATCGAGCCCTTAAGTGTCAAATCCAGTAATTGCGAACCTCTCCCAATAACACGAGGCAGCGTTTAAGTTTCTGAAACGGAAACATTTCCTTCCAGTCGTCTGTATAACCGGCCGGAATGGGATTGATTAGTTTTGCGGGATGCTTTTAGGTACATTCGATTCGCAGCAAAACACACCGATTTTAAGGCGTAAACAATTTACCCGACATCGCCGGTTTAGAGCGAGGACTCCGCTCTGGATGGCTAATGACACAAAAGGGTGTGCGGCACAGACTAACGACTTTATTGTTGTCGACTGGGAGTTCCATTGACTTGTTTTGTGCGCGAGTGGAATGGGATGGGACGAGGATTAAATCGAGTCGCGGCAGAAGGGTTGTTCTGGAAATAGAAACTTTGTGGCTTGGTTTACAAAACATATTTGATAAAAAAAAACTACATTGATTAATGGAAAGATGACAAGAAGTTGCTTTTGAAATATGGATTGGATAGTAATAGATTAATTATAATGTCAGAACATGATGTTATTTTTGGGATGAGGTTTGTGGCATCAACAAGAATCCGTAGGCAAAAAATAAAAATGTCATTATCTGCCCGAGCATCTCGAAAAATCAGCTTTTAATAACGCGTTGCCATTGCATTTACAAAAGCTCTGATTTTTTTAAAAAATAAGTTAATGACTACGGCAAATAAAACCTAGAAAAATGTAGTTTTGAGTATGTGATTATGTGAAATGAAATAAATAGGAAATGCGATATTTTTTAAACAATCAATACAAGAGAAAGTTTTTTTTATGATCGTTTTCAATACTAAAGTGACTCATTCAATGAAACGATTGAAATGAAATAAAAATACAGGGTGTCCGAGAAGTCTTTGACACATTTCAAAAATTCAGTAAAAAAATAAACGAGATAGAAAGTAAAATTAAATTACATTTATTACCTCATATAGTAAAGTTTTTTTTTAAAAATGCAAAACTGGCCGGTAGACTGCGGTACTGAAACATCAGAAAGAGTTATTTAGGAAATGGCTTCTCCAAATGAGCGAGCGTTTTGTGTTATGTGGTTTTTCGAATCGAAATCTGTGACTCAAGTTCAACGTGATTTCTGTACGAAATATGGGAAAAGACCCTCCATCTCGTAACAGCATTATTGCATGGAAAAATAAGTTTTTGGAAACTGGGAGTGTCCTGGGTCGACACAGAAGTGTCGTCGATAGAATTCATCAGTCATATGCTCGTAGCCCCCGAAAATCAGGGGCCCACATCGAGGTGTATTGATAAGTTAAAAAAAACTTCACTATTTAAGGTAATAAATGTAATTTAATTTTACTTTCTATCTCGTTTATTTTTTTTACCGAATTTTTGAAATATGTCAAAGACTTCTCAGACACCCTGTATAATTTAACTTGCACGAGCACGTGGTGCTTGGCCGTTCAAGAATTGATATTCTGGCATGATTCATTGAAATATGCATAGCAGATTTCATTTTAATCTTTTTTTTAAAATCTTGTCTCCCTTTCTTCAATTTATGTACAGAAAATCTGGCATTTGAAGGAAGAAGTACTAGGATTAAAGGAGTCGTAGATCAGTGATCGTAACAAAGATTAAGCTTTTAAAAATCTTCCTAGCAGCAGAGTACTTTCGATATAAATTGTGATTATTTTACTTAAGAAGAGTTGGGATTCACACAATTAAATGGCGTCATAATATTTTATCGAAATAGAAATGTTGAGATCGAGTGGAATGGCAGAGATAGATGGACGGATTGAAATTGAAAAAATAATGATGGGTTAAAAACAGACCAATTGAAATTTTCGAATCTTTTTAATTTTCTTTTTACTTTACGGGTGGAAAGTTAAGTATTTGAGTGATTGATGCAACAGAAAGATTTCAGCTTGGAAGAAGTTAAGCAGTTTTGATATAAATTTTGTTCAGATTGCTTAGCGGATTTGGAGCTCATATAATGTAATATTTATATTAAACGGTATTATAATAAAATATCAAAATAGAAGTTTTATAAATAGGATAGTAGAGTATTAGTTTTAATAAGGATTGTAGTATCTTTTTTGATAAATGTTTGCAAGATTTGCTGTATATATAAAATAATACAAGCATGAAATGAAAAGAAGTAAGGAATAACTATGAAACTAAAAGAGATGGAGTTATAAAAATTATAAAACTTATAAACTGGGAAACAAAAAAAACCAATTTAGATATGAATTGATTTAGGTACTTCGAAAAACTGTTGATTCACTTAGGAGATTCTGAAAATATCTGAGATCGTGAAATAAAGTTGTTCTATAAGTTGAACACTTTAGTAATGTGTGCTAGTTAACAATCATATAAATAGCGATCGATTTTCGACTTAATTTCTAACAAAACTAGCTAACTAGTTATTTGAAGGATGAAATGTAAAAGCGCTAAATGATTTTTTATTAAAATAGAAAATATTTACATTGAATAAAAATTGATTAACTTCTTATATGTTTAATACCTACTTTTAATCCCCTTGTACATTAAATATTCGCAAAATGAGATACTTTTTTAAAATCATTAAATCCATTTTACTTAAAATACTTATTCGTGCTTTGTATCCTCTTTTCCCCAAAATTTCCTCAGTTGTATTATACAATTTTTAAATAAAGCAGTGCAAAAGAACAGTTATATAACGTTTAAAGGAAGGTTTTTGTTGTTGTTACTTATGGCACTTACTATATTGGACAAGCCCCCTCCCCCGCTGATACAGCAGCAGATTTAAGCCGAAAGGAGCGTCTCTTGTTTTTTGAAGTAGCGCCAACTAAGGTCAAGAGTGCGATTTAGCTACACACTCACCACATATTCGCTTGCACAGCCCCTTTTTACGGGGGGGGGCACAGTCACACATCTCACAGATAGAACGTAGAAGAACAACCATGCCGAAACCGGGACTCGAACCCGGAACTAGCAGGACATGAGGAAGACACTCTACCTCTGTGCCAGAAAGGCGGCTTTAAAGGAAGCTTAAAATAGTATTAGAGACACAATGAAACGAAATTTGAATAATTTTATATATATATATATATATATATATTTGGTTTTTCTCCCCAAAAAATTTGGATAAAGGCACAAGTACAAGAAGAAAAAAAACTGAATCGGAAAAAAGAAATTGGACATGAAAATTACTATCCAAATATTCTTTAGGGTATGAATTTTATAACTTTAATGTTCTTTTTTTTCTTTTACTTATGCTATGCATTATAAATTGATATTCATGTTTTAGCAGTGGTTGTTTCTCTGGTTATTTGTACGCACACAATTCTTGGACATATCAATATCGAGTTTCTAACAATTTAAATAATTATTTTAGTAACTATAAAATATCATTTATTTTTCGTTGATAAACATTAAACTTCTAATTAACATTTTCGCATAAAGTATAATACTTATTATACTTATGCATAATACTGTATTGTATTATGCATTGGCATATGATTGATAATTATCCCTGTTTGCTTATAAGAGCAAGGATAATATTTTGGAAATTTTTAATGGTTTCAAAATGACGTTAATAACAGCATCAAAGGAATCTGAGTCCAATTATCTGAATGGCGTTAAACGTCTGTTAAAACCAAAAAGAATCCATTAGAGAAAATTACAACCTGCATCTGAAAGTTTTCTACAATAAACAGTTCAAAATTCGAAAGTTAATTAGTTTAATGATTTAGTAAAAAATAGATCTGAAGCTGCAATAGACTATTTTGTAACTTTCAACCATTTTATCAGCTCTTTAATTTAAAAATGAGTGTAATTAGAAGAAAGAAAATACACAAAATGTCAAATATAAATGTTTTTATCATCATTAGTGGTGAATTACTTACTCTTTCTCAGGTTCCTTCTCTCCACTTCGGTTTAGAAAAAAAGCTTTTGTTTCAATCATGAAAGGAAACAAATTGGTGGAAAACGAAAAGATAAAAAAATCGGCGCGGCTCAATTTAGAGTAATAGTCCAACCGTTTTTTTTCTTGTTACGCGCGCAAATTCAGAGCCTTTCGCCTCTGATTTTGATGCCGGTTGTTAAATCCATGCTTTTTTTTCTTTATTCTTTTGTATCCCGTATCGTATCGACTGATTTTCGAAAATTCAATTTGGAAGAAACAGAGAGAGGAAGAGAGAATAGAAAACGGAAACCTGCTAGTCTGAAACAAAGGAGCTTTCGAGGAAAAAAGAAGCCCAGTAGAGGGCTTCAGAAGTCATTTATTTTCCAAACTTCGCAAGATGATTTCCAGGCATAACCGGACAGGTTTTATTTTTCAAATTATTTGTCCGAAATCGAATTTTATTCGAGATTTACGGGAAGCCGCTTATTATATCCAAATTTATCTCACTTTGAGTGGAGTAAATTATGTTGTGGATTGTTCACTAATTTCTTGTATAAAAATTCATTTTTTTAAAATCCTTTGCGTATTGAACTAGAGCTTTTATAAATAAATGATCCGAAAGTGAATATTTTTATAAATTTGAAAAGTTAGAACTTTAATTATAATGAAAATAAAGAATTATATATTTAAATCTGAATTGCAGAGTCATTTTTAATGATCTGCCAGTACTTTTAATGATGGTTTGAAGAAAAAAACAATGACCACAGCAAAAAGGTTTGAATGAATTTAGAGTTTCTTTAATACAATGGTCATCATTTGTAGTAATCACGAATGTAACGATCAATTGTTGTACTGATAAAAATAGCTTAGGATAATCTTCAGTATCCAAATGTATTAAAACTCCATCGGTTTTAGTGATCAATAATTCGCTTGATCATTCGCAGTGTTCGAGAGACCCCTTTTCATTCATTACTGATGGTAAAGTCGAAGATCACATGATCTGGATATTTATTAACATTATATCCATTTATTCATCCTTTAGAATGCCCTGCTTTGCAATCTCGGCTGTCATTAGATAGCATACTTCAAAAAAGTTAATTCGACATAATGCTCAACATTTAGTTGAAATTATTAGTATAACCAGTTTGTTCATCAAATACTTGATAGCTCAAAAACATGTTGATATCGATAGCTTTTTAAAATAATAACATTAAAAAGGTTAAATGTAACTTAATTTTTTAAGGTATAAATTATACTTATTTCTGCTTCTGTTGTTGTTGCTACTTATGGCACTTGCCATGGACAAGCCCCGCTAATACATCAGCTGATTTTAAACCGGAGATAACCGTCTCTTTGTTTTACAAGTAGCGCCATCTAGGGCCAAGAGTACGACTTAGCTACACATTCACCACAACCCTTTTTAGGGGGCGGACTTCATTCATGCATATTCATTCACTCATCTCAGATCGTAATTTAGACCTGGAACAGAGAACGATCACCTCTGACCCGGCACCCTCAGTGGTATTACTTTCGACATGTAGGACTTTGCCACCACGAAGAAATTTAACGAGCGCTAGCCGCCACACACTCGAGATTCCTGCTTCTAATTGAAACGAATGAACAAAACAAAAAGTATTGTGGGGTCCATATTTTTTTCTATTATTACATAATTAAAAATTTATATTATTTTCTATATTTTGGTTACAACAAATTTCTCACCAAAACCCATCAGCTCAGTTCAGTTAGATCATGTTCTATTTTAAAGCAAAACTAGGGCTATTTTGGGATAATCCTCATAACTGAGAACCACAGTCAGACGACGAAGGTGACATCTGAACAGGCACCCCTTTTTGTAATCTGAATGCCTCAGCAGCAGAGGGACCTTAGGAAGACCCGCTTACACGACGGTTATTCGATGGAATCGCTCCAGACAAGAGACTTGACACCCCCCGTGTCGAAGTCACAAGATCCCCGTGGCCTGCTTCTACTGAAAATTGTAGAATTTCAGTTACCAAATGGGTTACTGTTAATTAAAAATCAAAAGTGAAAAAATCGAATGAAACAACAATCCTAATATCTGAAATAAGACGTTTTGCATATTACAATGGCAAACCAAAGCCCTTATTAACGGCTAATAGGGATCAGGATGTGTTTATGAAAAAACGCAGCCCTGTGTCGATGAAGTTTGTTATTCCATTACTCAGACTAAAATATATACCCGTTTTTCAAAATAAAGTACATTTCCATTCTAATTAAAACATTCTAGAAAATGTACTTAAATAATTACCGAGAAAAAGATACGTTTTGTTTTTCAGTATTTAAAATATATCTTTCCAAAACTTCTTGCCGTATTGATTAAACTCAATTTTTTTATAAACTATTCATAATAATGTTCACATATGCCATAGTGATTGCGTATAATAACGGTAATTTCCATGCCTCTTTAAATCTCATGAGTAAGAAATTCCATACCTTTTTAAATTTCATGTGCACAATATAATTTTCCGTTCTGAGACTTCCTCTGTTAAAAGAGAAAGAAAATACATTTAAAAGAAAGAATTGATTTCCAGACATAATATCTTACAAATTTTTCCTTAATATGCATAAGTCAAATGTATCTCGGGGCACAAGAAAAACAAATTCTTCTCGATGCTCATAGCAACACACGTTAATTCTTGAACACAATTACCAAAATTGATCTTCCATTTTCTTTAGTGTTTTGTGCCCCAACGTATTCTTTACTTTTCTTGAAAATGATACAAAACGATGGAATCCTTTTTTCTCCTCTTTTATTTCTAGAAATAATAAGAAAGCATCTTGGAAATCACTTTCGGGAACACGGCAGAAAACAACTTATATCAAGCGGCACAATCATAAAAGTCTTTGCGACTGCAATTAAAGCGAAGTAGGAAGTCGGGAAAAAAAAAAGAAAGAAAGAAAGAAAAGAAATTAATAACATTGAGGCAGCGAAGGTTGCGATGAAGTAATCAAAAAAAGTCTGTGAATTCCACCGACATTAATTTAGTCACCAACTCGAAACTATTTTTCTGCAACTGTAGCAGTTTAGCAAGAAATCAGACAGTAAAAGTTGCTTGTGTTTCCTTACCCAAAAGAATGGTTCATTAAGTCTGATGCCATTACAAGTTCACTAATTTCATTTGATATTTAGATAAATTATCATTCTTTTAAATACATAATGTTTTTAAATATGCTACAAGGTTATTGTTTTATGTATGAATTGAAAGGTATTAATGTTTTGATATATTTGAGGTTTTACAAAAATGTACTATTTCAAATGGTTAATATTAAAGTTGGCTAAACAATTTATCACTAATGCAAAAAATCAAAATTCATCTTCGATTAAATTTTTATTGACTATTAGAAATTGAATACATAAAAATGTTAAAAAATTATAAATTTAAAAATATTTCAATTAAATATCATGAACGCGCATAATTGAAATAATGATGTACAAACAATTGTACAAAATCAAGGAAATGCATCTCTCAAACTTTTGAATACCCTTTTTGATTTTCAAAATAGTTCATCATAAATTAGTTTATATCTATAAGTTTATTAAAATTTCTTATATAAATCCTAAATGTATTTTTCATTACAAAGTTATTTTTTTAAAAAAAATACCCTTAAATATCCCGGTGAAAAAATATTTTTATTTTTATTGTTCAGTGCTCAGAAAAATATAACTTGTATGTTTTATGAGAAAAAGTGGATGTGAAAATTTGTTTCAAATGGAGTTGGAACAATTTTGAAGCGTTTTGATTCAAGCACAATCCATAGTTTACGACTGAATACATTGAAATTTGGGACTTGATATTCTAGTGTTTTCCTTTTATTGTGGTGAAACGTATTAATTTAAACCATATGTAATGAGTTGAGTTTGAATGTTTGTTTTGAGAATTATTCTTGACATTGATCGCTTTATCTCAAGTATAAAACGGAATAAAAATGAAAAAAAAACTCAATTATTTTTTGAGGGAGAGATTAAAAGTAAGAAATCTTAAACAAAATCGAAGATCACGTCAGTTCATTCAAACAACAAACAAAAAGCAATTGATAATTTATTTAATTAAATGTCTCAAATAATATAGGCAAAGTAAATCTTAAATGTCATGGGTCAGGAGACTCTCTATCTACCAATGAAAAAACGAATATTTTTTGCCATCAAATTTCGGAGATACCAGAGCCTCTTAACCAAAACAACATCATGTTCTCTCTCTCATGTTATAACTCTTTCCTTTTTTGCAATGGTATAAAAATTAAATAAAAAGAAAATGAAATCTTCGATTAGAAATTTCGATTTATCATAAGAGAACATTATTATTTTTATGTCCTCATTTATCGTAATTAATTTAAGTATTTTACCAGTTTAAACCGGTTGGAAACAGTCACCTGAATTCTCTATTGTTCTCTATTCCTCCTTCTATATATAAGGATTAATTTCTTAAGATGTGCATTAAAATTTTCGAAAGTGAGATTAAAAAATTATGCATACAAATTGCGCATAATTTCGAAAGATCATGTTGGATGGCTTTTCAATACATTTAATTCACTTTATTCCATAGTACATGGTAAACTTAACTGAATGTACCATGCAATAATTGACAGTGTGGTATTCTAAACCAGAAAAGTGAAAGTATTAGATTTGTCAAAAAATTCCAATTTCACATTTTTAACGAATCTTCAATCTTCCTAGACTTTTCATTCAGAACAACATTTTTAGAGATCTGCGCCTGTCTGGCTATGAATACAATAACTGCTTTGAACTAGACAGATGAAATTTGATTGGTCGTACTTAGACCGATTGTGTATATTTTTCTCCTATATTGAACGAAGTCCAATGAAAAGAAAAGGACGGCCACTCGCAGTGGAAAAGGTCATACATCAACAATCCATTTGGCTGAAATCTACGCATCGCCAATATATGCCAAGCAAACAATACTGTCACTTGCTTTCTGTCATCCCTGGTGGCTCGGCTTTTGTTTGCAATATAAAGTGTACAGATTTATGAATTCTAATAAGCTTTTTTATTCTTATATTAGGGATTCTAATAACCGTTTGTAATGTGTTTTACGATATGAAAATTACAAGAACAGATTCACAAATATTACGAAATTGAATATATTTGAAAGAAATATCACTGAATTCAGCAAGATCGAGGTCTTTATAACGGGAAACATTTTTATACGGCAATTATCACAATGTTTCTGAAAATACTCAGAAGGCAACTTTTCAAAACAATTTTTTAAAAGAATCCCAACAGCATATTTTTACTAAAACTTTGCAACAAGATCAAAAAGATGTTTAAATCTCAGCTTCTATGCAGAAAAGGGGGAAAGATATATGCGAAATCGTTGTCTTGGTCGTAATTAAGAGTAAGTGCACCCCCTTCTCTTTACTGCCTTGAAAAATTGCGGCCCACGTAAAGAGTCTTTAAATGATTGGTCCATTTAAGTAAATTTTGGTTATCTGATGGCAATTGTTAGATTATAAAGAGCTAAGCGCCTTTCGGTTTTATTTGTTCTTTTTTTCATGCATCCAATCGATTAGATACCGAGGAGAAACAATATATTATCTCAGGAAGTTGCACAGAAAAATAATAATTCTCAAATGAAGCGAAATATCTCAATGAGGTTTGTAAAAATTTGCATGCTTAATGGATCCGAAGGGTAATCTGTGAGGTTTATGATTATTTATGTTGCATGAAATATCGAATGCATTTTAGTCGCGCTTCTAACTAACGAATAAAACTTTTTTCTTAAAAGGTAATATTTTTAGAATATTTTAGTTGGCTTTTAAAAATCTTAATCGATGGGGAAAACGACTTTCTTAATCGATTCATAAAAAAAAAAAAATGCAATAAACACGCTTGGAAACATTTCGCTACAAATTTGAAATTTTTAAAACGTCACAGTTACAGTTAAATAATAAAGATATACAATGTTTTTAAGAACACAGTTTTAATTATTATACTAAAAATGGTAAAATTTTTTTACCTTATTGCAAGCTACAGTTCGAAATAAAATCCAAAGAGCGTGAGGCAATGATGGAACTGCTCTATCACTGCTTCGCTGAAATAAACTGAAGTGGGGCAGTGGGGATCTAAATGAATTTACATTTTTAAATACATTTAAAATTCAATGTAAAAATCTTTTTATAACATTATAGAAGGAATCAGTTCTAAAATTACTTAATAAAGAGAGTATTCCATTATACAGTTTTGATTCAAAATTAGATAAATTATTTTTTAAGCTGCAAAATGTAATAATATAAGCCTTCTTTTAATTCAGAGTTTACCATCATTTTGTTACATTATATTTTATTTTATATATAAGGCAATAGGGTTAAATTTTAAAATATTTTAACATAAAAAAACGTATTTCAATACCTTGAAAATGTTTAACAACGACAACAGCATTTTATAATTTTGTATTAACTTATTTCTAATACATGTTTTTACACATTTCTCTTAAACTTGTTTTGTTGTAACATATAAAAATGCAACTTCTTTTTATATCTTGCAATTGTGTTTTTTACTAGCATCATTAGAAGTAAGAGAACAAATAACCCTTTTATTTATTCACCTACGAAGCATAAAAAGGGAAAAAATACATCAAAGAATAAGAATTTATTGTTTTGATTAATCTTCACGTTTCTAATCTCTCCCGAATCCAAAGAACATATTTTTGGAATTATGCCAGTCTTTCTTTCTATAAATATAATAACTTAAAATCTCTTTCAGCTAAAGGAATGAAACTTTATATGTGAACTTAATACAAAATATTTTGATTTCTTCTCTTTTTGAAATTTAGGAAAGGAAATTCATTCAGGTTAAATTTCTCAGTCCAGCTTTGCCAATATAAGTTAACCCTAAAACTATAAAATCAAAAAAAAGTTATGTAAATAAAATTTAATACACATACCTTGTTATTCAAAACGTCAAATTTTGAACCGACTCCCACGGCTGCCTATGCAACAGTACTTTTGCAAGCTAAAATATACGAAATTAAATACGTAATTTACTGAACACAATTGTCACTCTATATTAGCTTTTAGGTTTGAAAAGTGGGAAAGTTCATTTGCAATTTGCATTTGAGTTTTTAGTATTTTATGCATGAACCGGATCAGAACTATTCATCGCTAAAAATCGCCTTCTAGTAGAAGATTTCGTAATCATCATTCATCAAAAACGCAAAAGGAACTACCTATATGTACTCGAGAGTGTATTTGAAATTTTAGGTGAGAATACACTGATAATTTTTAATGAAATTTGAAATTTTAAAATGATTCGATTCACAGTTAATAGTTAATTCAGTTTTCGATATTTGAAACTACACATTTGGCTTATATTTACCAATGCAAATAAATTAGAGGTATAATCAGATGGGTTGATACATGAAGCCTCTGAAATCGATCTGTTTTCAAATTACGAGTTCAATATGTTTCCAATGGGGCTAAGAAAATACGCAAACATTTTGAATCAGAATGAAATCCTCGAATATTTATCTGCAGAAAATATAATAGGAAAACAGTAGACAGAAATTGAGTTTGAACCGTCACATTGAAGAGTGCGACTGAATATAGTTTTCTAATGGAAAATCGATTTCAAATGATACACGCTGGATAAAAACAGAGCCTTTGAGAGACTTTATCGGACTATAATTAAGGCTGTACACTGTCCCAAGCGGGTGCATTTTATGAAAAATTCTGGAAGAAAGTCTTGCTACAGTTGGAATAACAAACTTAAGAAAAATATCACGCTATCTATAATTTGGATGAGGAAAAAAACTGTTTCCATGCAATTTCAAACTTTAAGGAACAATTAACGTTATTTTTACATGAAGTACAAAGCCTAACAGAATGTAAGACAAAACACAAATTCATATATTTTTTTCTTTGTACTAGAAAAGCAAACGCTTATTATGCTGATCTACAGTAAAAAAATAGAGATCTTATAGAAACAATACATACAAAAATCGTTGATGGGTTCTGAGTCACAGTCAGCAGTAAAATAAGGCAAAACTAGTGAACTTGAAAATTTTGAAATGGAATAAAGATAAATGAAAAATTGAGATGCAAAGATTAAATAAAGTATTCACACGATTAAACTTTCCAGGCCTTTGTACAACTTATACAATTATTAATAGAACCATTTCGTACTCCCATTGTCTGGTGCAGTTCAGTAGCATAACAACTATGAGAAATGCTGTATCAAACAAATGATTTGAAAAAAAAAAAGAAATTATATGAAATTTCAATTTATAATTAAAATAGAGGAAATCTATAGAGTCATTAAAAAGAGTAATTATTGTTTCAGAAATATTGTTAAATGCAATAGTATGAAATATCAAAGTATAATTAAAACGGAGAAAATCTAAGTGGTCATTAAAATCTGGTTATTATATTTTCAGGAATTTCATAAAATATAATTGTATGAAATTCCGAGTTATAATTAAAAACGAGAAACTCTAAATAGTCACTAAAATGAGTAATTATTTTTTCAGAAATATCGTGAAATGTAGTTAATTGTATGAAATTCCGAGCTATAATTTAAAACGAGAAACTCTAAATAGCCATTAACGTGAATAATTATATTTTCAGAGCTTTTATGACATATACTTGCATGAAGTGTCAATTTATAATTAAAAAAAAGATAAAATCTAAATAGTCATTAAAACCGAGTGATGATACTTTCATGAATATCGTGAAATATATACTATTAAAACTGAGAAAAATCTTATTATTATTTCGATAATGTTTACAAAAAAAATGCATCAAAATTCTAATATTAAAAATTACCAAATTATGTCATTTAAGGCTTGTGTACCATTAAACCATTAGAAAACAATCATCGTTGATGTAACTGAACAAAAAATAATTCCAGTATATAATAATAGAGGAAAAATCCCTTGAAGTCTTTTTTATTGAGTACTTTTTCAAGTACTTGTCATGGACAAGAGTACTTGACGTAGGATTATAAAGAGTTTAAAAATATACCCATTGAAATTGATTTTTTAAGTCTTTATTTAAGTCTTTTGTTCACGGATGAAGGTTAGCTGGTCAAAGATTGTTATCCATGCTCAACAACTGTTGTTTTTTCTATTATTCCAAGTGGAATATTTTTTGTGTGTGAAATCCTCGGTTTAAGATGATTCGAATCCTTTGTTTGTGAATGGAAACTCCCAATTCGTTTTCTCAAGTAAAGAGGTTAAGTTCTTAAAGAGAATTAAATTTGAATGATTATGAAATGTAATGCGAGTCTAATAGAAGCAGTAAAAAAAGCTATTAAATAGAACAAAGTTAATTGATGCACATTTAATTTTTTAATAATGTGAGTGCTTGAATCATGAATACTGTGAAATTCTATGAACTAAATAATAATATTTAATAAAACTCTACGAAATCAGATACAACAATAAAGACAGTTACAAGTATTACAATTTATAACAGTATATTTATATGGGAATAGCATTTTGAGTTAAATTTATAAAGACATTGAATTGAATAGCTGAAGTTTTAATTTTTGTTTGTCAATAACAAAATATTTGAAATCAATTAAAATTATTAAAAAAATTGTCTGTGTATGCAATGTTAGTATCTTTTGTGATAGTTTATGATTATTTAGGATTACATCTTTTATACTTCTTTACAATTGAAGATGCAAACATTAATTAACTTGAGGAAATAATAGGTGAATCCTGACAAGTGCTTCAATTTCAAAAGAAATATACATTTAGTACTTATAAATTAATCTAAAATATAATTTTTTTAACGAAACATTTTAAAGATAGTTTTAAAATTAAAATTAATTAATTTAAATATTTAGTAAATCTTTCTACAAAGAAGTCACTAAACTTCGAATATGGATGTTTCAATAAAATCACCTTTTATTATATTGCCAGATTAATGAGTTAAAATTTTATTAGGAACATAGTATTATTTTTTGTTAATACTAGTTCGTTTATTAAAAACAAATTTCCGCATTTAAGCAGAAGAAAAGTTTGGATAAAATATTTTTTGAAAGGAAGCCAACTGATGAACAATTCTCTGAATAGGTTCAAATATCTTAGTTAGAATTCGTCAAACTAAGCTGTTTTGACAATAAATGGACTGTAAAATTAAATAAAAAATGCCCCGGTGATATTGGTTTCCCTTACTTGTGCAAGAAATAAAAAAACGGAGATCCGATAGAGTAAATTGCGTGAATAAAAATAACAAGGATTCTCGATTTTCTGCGGGCTGTTTACACGACCAAATTTATTTAGTGGTGCAGGACGCTCAAAATGTCGTTAGTTCTTCCAAAGGATGGATGGCGAAAGTTATAGCGGCCGAAAGGAAAATTTAATTAAGCGTTGAAAGCGATAAATCTTCAAGGAATCTTCGTTAAAATAAAGATTATGGTTATGACTCATGGATTGGAAACTTTTTTTCTTTTCTTACTTTTATGAAAAAAAAATTATCTAATTGATGGCTCTCATTTATTATTCATTTTATATAAAAGTGGATTAATCCACATAAAAGGATTAGATATCTGAATGAAGTTATTACTGCAGCTTTTAATATTTTACATCTGAATTGGTTTTGGAAACAAAGTAAAGTCATATTCTTTATTTAGATTAGAATTGAGAGAAATTGCAGCGAATTCTTTTAGAAGTTTCAATTCTTCTCCTTTGTGTTCTAGAAGAATTATATTAATTCATTCCTGTAGAAGTTTTCAGTATGGACTTTTTTTTCGTCTTTGTATTCTTATACATATGCCATCTACTTGCAGAGAAGAATTGTTTTATTTCCCTTTATTTCTTTGAATTCGAGTGGGGGTCTTATGTTATATCTAATTTATTACAATGCATTTGTTTCATAGAATTAGTAACTTTTTTTCAAATGTTATCCTTCCACAGTTTGATAAGGAGGCAAGAAAAATAAAATTTTTCTGAAACCTTATTTCTGTATTCAGATGATATATTCATAAACATACCATCAAAAACAGATATTAGTAAGATTGTTCAATAAGAACAACTACCAAAACCCATTAGTTGAATTTTGTTAGAATAATTTAAGCAGGATTTGAATGCGAGGACCAAATGGGATCTTTTGGTATCAAGCCTAATTATGGTAACTAAGCCTATATATATATACTAATAATCCAATATTTTCAGTGAATGGAAAATGAGAAACAAATTCTTTTTATGTTGATATTAAGGATCGTGACGACGAGTATACAATAAATGCCCAGAATTTTTACAACATATTACAACGGGGCTTCGCCTTTGTGAATTCCAGTTTTTAAATTTCTTTGTCATTCATTCAATGTTGGAAGCATAATCTTTCCATAATAAGAATATATGTAAGCTTATCGGCTATTTCCAATTCAAAACTCAATATCCTCATAATAAGAACTTATTTATTTTTATCTGAGTATGAGTTTTTCACGTTTTGTTGCCGCAGTAGCTTCACTAATATCTTTTCTTTTCAAATTGGCAAATTCTCGCTTCATCTTTTTTTCGCATTTTTCCCCTTCTAATATTGCTGAAAGGCTCATTGCTATTTAAAAAACAGAGCTAAGTTATTACTTATACTGCTTAACATTCAGAAATAGGCTAGATGAGAGACGAAAAATTCTGTTACACGAAAAGGTTAAACAAACCGGGAAGCTATTCATTAGTGTTGCCACAAATGGTGTGTCTAAAGGTAGAATTAACAAATCATATTGTTTTAAATTCATTTGTTATTAATTTGGATTTAATTAAAGCTTTACTTGTCTTCTTTTTGTCACCAATTTACCGTGAAATTCAGTATAAATAATTTAATATGGTGTAATAATACACATTCGCAAAATATTTCGATCAATACTGGCAAAATAAAGATCAAATGCCAGGTGTCACGTGACTCGAAACCTACTAATTACAGAGCACATAAAATACAATTTTTACAAAAAAATGTCTGCATAATAGATAAATATAAAATATTATTTCCTATTTTGTGCAATATTAATAGGAATTATTATTTTATTACATTTTCTTATCTCCCCAAATTCAGTATTTTTGATAATTTAGCTGTTTTTTGGTCTGATATCCGGTGTTCGACTGGGAGACAATTCTATTTTCCATACAGCAATGAATCTTGAGTTTCTGTCATTTGGTAATCAAGAGAGTCAACTTTATCTATTGATTTTAGAATAATAATCTGAAATTTGGGATAGAACACCCACTTTTATAGTGTTAAATAAAATTAGAGGAAATCAATTGCCTTTTTCTCGCTAGTCTTAGGATTCAAATATCTAGTCTGGCACACATAGCTTTCTCTTGAACATTTTGGTAATTTTGTATTAATTCCAATACAGAATTTTTTCATATATGATTAATTTAGCATTTTTCGGAAATATAAGCGATCGAAATTTGTATGCTTATGAAGATGGATAAGATAACTAAATCTTTATTACAAATATTCTCGTAAATATATCTTGAATTATTTCTTTTTTATTTCATCCTGATTTCCATTCAAAATACAGTGAACCAAGGGATAGAGTTTCAAAAAGGGGACTGGTAAGTCTTTGAGTTAAATTTTTATTTCATAATACTATGTGTTCGGGCAGGTGCATTTAATAACCGAATTTAATTTTCGAATGTATTTCGAATTCTCCAGGGGAAAAAATAAATGCGGCTTTTCGAGATTAGATAAAGATTAAAAACAATTCCTGTGGTAAAACTAGAATTTGTCTTTTTGATAGATCGATACAGATGTTTTTCTCAATGCGAATGTGGATTAGTTAAAGGCGCATGTTGTAATAAAAATAATATTGGAAATTATACTATAAAAATGATGAAATATTAATACATCTATCTTTTAAGAATTATATAGATAATTAGGATTAAAAATTGACCTGGTTTTAAGAATTTATGCTTTAAGAATAATTATACCTAATATAAATAGTGATATAAGAAAATGGCAATTAAAAATATCGTATAAAATTTTGTTTTTAACATTGCGAAGTCGGCAGATACATTGGAAATATGGTGATTTCCATGATCACTACGAATTTTATTTTTCAACAAGTTGGAATTCCTCCCCATTGGGGTTTGCCTCATTAAATAAGGAATTTCCACAACACATAATTAGTCATGTCTCAAAAGTGCACTAGGAGGTTGCACCCCAGATCTTTCTGTAAAATCTCCCTAAATGAAATTATATAATACATCAATGTTACATTAAGCATCTTTAACAGTGCAAAACTTCAATACTCGTAAATTGAACTTGACAACAACTTTGAAATTTACTTTGTTATTGAAAGTTCCAATATTGAACACTTGTGCCTAAAGAATAAAATTGGAATATTCTCTTTATTTTCATTGTTACTGATTATAAGAAGGGCAATTGTTTTGAACATATAAATGTTTTGCATCTAGTCATTCACTTACGCTAATTCTGTGTTCCTTACATATTTATCTTAACTGATCACCTGTATTACATTTTGCAACCAGCATGGATTTTTAAATGTTTTTAATTGACTTTTGTGTTTCTATTTTTTTTTTATTTCACTCCTACTGTTTTCAGAATACCATTCCCAAAGACTGAGAAATACTAGTTTAAAAAATGACGTGAGATTTTTTTTGTGGTGGCTTAACTAAGTTGTGCCCATATTCCATTGCTCCAACACCATTACTATTTAATTATTCCATCATATTTACATAATGTACCCATAGTAATAGCACAGAAAGTTAGAGGATCTGTTGGAGAAGCAATTTACAGAACTAATGAGTGCTGTTAAATGTCGCGTAAGCACATTTAGCTGAATCTACTACCCTCTTAGTTCCTAGAATGCAGTAATCTTGAAAATGTTCATTTGACCTGAATGCTGCTGCTAAATGTTCTAAAAATTAAGCGCAAATATTTCTTCCATATTCTTAACACACGAGTTATTTGAATATATGCCATTTTGCAATTTCGCTTAAAGTGGCGAGAGTTAACATTTGTATCCTAATAATTTCTAATTTTTGAAGAAAAAAATATTCTTTTAAATAAAATTTAGTTTTATAATTTTATTCTAGTCTTAATTATAAAACGAAAGTTTTTCTGACTTATTTATAGGAAAAATTTTAATTCAGAAATTATTGTGCTGCTTTTTATATTTTTACTGTTTGCCATCTCAAAAATGTTTTGACTATCTTATAAATGCTTGTTGGCTTTTTTTGTACAATTTTAATAATTTATAATCTTTTATTCTTTCGCAACATTAGATTTTATTTTAAAAAGTTACATTCTATTCTGTATTCTTAAAAACTACTAGTGTAGTGAGATGAGATTCTATAACATTATTGTGAGTTAAATGAAAATAACAGACGAGTTTCGGGAGCAGTTATTTTCTAAGTTTCACATTTTACAAGACAAAACAGACATGAAACAAAAATACATGAAGCTAGCTTAGAATATTATTTAATAATGACCTTTAGGAAGAATCTTGGGAAATGTACCTTGATGTTAGTAATGTAACGCCATCTGTTGTAGTGAAAGATAAGATAGTAGAGTTACGAAACCGTTACACTGGTGATTCTCTATCAAAGTAAGTTAGATTTTCCGTGAATAATGGGTCTCATACTTTATGAGATACTATACACCATTGTTTAACACATTTTACACAAATTCAAAGATTTGTAATAGTTGAATTTATCAGCTGAACTGTGAATAATTGGCACAATTCTGTCATTAGCGCAACAATATTCTCTAGTACTAAGAATTAAAAATAATCGCAGGTGTGTTAATTCTAAAAATCATTGGATTTCTTGCCATTCGATGTTATTCAATAGAATTCTAGTTCTCTTGTTTGGCTATTTGCTTTATGATTCGATATTAACAACTAATAGGGACACTTAGATTTCTTCCGGATAAATAATCCAAAAAAAATTTTATTCAACAATTCTATTTCTAATATAATTCTTTGGAAAAAAATATACGTTACTTTATTCCATATAATGCGATTTCTATTTTCTAGCTAAAGCCTTTGTGGAGTTAAATGTTGATTGAATTCTGTTCTAATCACCAAGAAATGCACTCAAAATTCTCTGAAGATGCTTCAAACATTTTTTTTTATTATTGCGTTTCTGCCGAAGCGCTTCCGACGTAAACTGACTTCAACCGAACTCGAAGGAAATTGTGCTTCTTTTTAAGCAAAACTTCAAAAGAAATCAACCGCTCCTCAAAGATTTGTTCGAGAGAAAATCTGCAATAAAAGGCCCGAGGCAATCGCAATGTTGCGGGTCAAAATCCTCTTTGGAAAACAGCATTTTACAAAGTATAAACGAAAAAATATATTTATATGAAAAAAAAAATTTAATCGTGTAGGGTGGAAGAAGTGCATTTTGTCTGAAATCTCGATTATATCTTCCAAGTTATCAAAAAGTGGTACACATTTTGAAAATTTGTTATTAAATTTTCAAATCTTTTACAGATATTTTCTAGTCAATCTGTCAGAAGAAAAAGTTCAAATTTTCTATAAATACTGGAAAAGGATTTTCTCGGGGAAACTTTATGAAGAAATTTCTAAATCTTCCGTCGGTGGCTGACCGGAGAGGGAAATTAAAATTGGGAAAGTACAAGCTCGAATATTTATACAAAAATGCAAAAAATTTATGATCTTTTCATTTTACATGAAAAATTTAAGTTAATTACATATATCTAATATTTATTGTGAAATTTGATAGTTTCTTTTATTGTCACATAAAAATGTGTGAATTTCGAGCATTTTTTTGAAAATTTTAAATTATATTTATTACTACTGCTTGCCACTAATTACCTCTATTTTATGGATGAACGACTTATTTATAAAGTTTATAAATTAATATGCATATTTTTAAAATATTCAAAACGGAATTAAGATATAAAACGTTTGTATTGATTTTAAATTTTTTTTTTTTCGTTCAATCACAAAAAACTCCACCCTGTAAAATCAGATTTTTTCAGATCAGAAAAGAAATATCAATGTTTTATATGCACTTAATGTTAAAAATAATGTTTTGTGATTCGAAACAGATAAGAATCGGGTTAACACAACAAAAGATAATATATAGAATTCAATAAACTATTATATAATGGTGAATATTATTATGCAATGATTCATTTTACTTTTCAGTTTTGTTTTCTGATCTCTATTGGTAGAATTTATATAAAAAAATCAATTGCATCGAAGACAATTTGATTTTTTAAACTATATTTGGACTTGACTTATGTAATTAAGATGTTCATCTTTAAAGGTTTCAATTAAATATAATTTTTCTTTCATTAATATGATGATAAATTATGAAGCAGATTACTTCAAGAACAAAATTTCTTGCATTGGTAGAGCGTTAGACTCGCACTCCTTAGGTTAAGGGTTCGAAGCTCACCGGCCAAAGATTACCCGAGTGTATGGCGGCTGGCGCTCGTTAAATCTGTTCGTGGTCGCAAAGTCTTCCATGTCGAGAGGAATATCACTGGAGTACTGGGTCAGAGGCAATCGTTCTCTGTTGCAGGTCTAAATTACATCTGAGATGAATGAATGAATTTGCATGAATGAAGTCCACCCCCTAAAAAGGGTTGTGACGTGCGAGTAGCTAAGTTGTACTCTTGGCCCTAGATGGCACTTCTTGTAAAAAAAAAAAGAGACGCATTTCTTAGGCTTAAAATTCGCTGATCGTATCAGCGGGGGCTTGTCCACGGTAAATGTCATTAGTCACAACAGAACAAAATTTCTTCTATTATTTGTTTAAGAATTCGATTGCTATAGGGTTCACTGCCACCACACAAAAATTGGAAAAACAAACAAACTGAAAGCACTGACCATCATCTTGAAACAACAGATGAAACATAGCTCCTCTTGTATAAAAAAATAGCAACCTCAACCCCTTCAATAACAGATCGAAGACTCCAAAAGGAATGACAACAGCCTAAATTGATTGATCTATTAGGGGTGTGGTTATCCCTTCGATTAGTGTGAGCAACGAATGATATTCAAATGTGCTCGTTACGGAGTTTTGATCGATCACGTGATTAATGACTTATGTCATTCAGCGTGAAAATCTCCGATTTTTTTTTACTTCAAATTTTTTTTCTCATTTTTGATTTTTAAAAATCTATTTTTTTATCTGCATTGATAGAAGCCTTCTTTTTATTATAGAAATTCGAGAAAGAACAGAACTGAGATATAATATGAAGCGAGCTATTTTGTGGGCTATTTTTATTCATTACTTTCATTGAAAAACATTCAATTTCCATGACTTCCTTTCAGTATGTTTATGTATTAAGATAATAAACTAAAAATTGGGGTAAGTCCTAACTTTTTTCGTTGGTAAGTGCTAAAGATATTGATTTCTCAAAATTTTCGTTTTCTAGAAAAAGGAAAAATACAAATACATAAAATTATAAAAGAAGTCTCAAAGTATAAAATATTCATTAAAATTACGTCGCCTTATTGTTAGCTTCTAAAAAAATAAACATTTTCATAGAATTAGTGAAAATCGGATTTCATACATCATTCAAAAATAATATATGTTGGAATTAAGATAGGAAATGAAATTAATGCAATCGATAATTTAAACCACTTCGCATACAATGACGTGTCTGACACGCGCATCGAATTACTGAATTTTATTTTCAAGTCTGCAATTAAGCCATAGAATTAGATATTTAAATACGAAACAAACATTATAAAAAGATTTGATATCCCAAATGCTCCATATATTATTTAAAAATATCAAATTAACAATAAATTACCAAAATAGGATGTTATCTAATTAGAAAGTTAAATAAATTTGTATGTTAAGTGGTTAATATGCTTTCAATCAATTTGACATGATAAATCAAACTTTTTTTATCGTCATAATCTCTACATAAATTTAATATAATATAATATAATCTCTACATAAATTTAATAAATTTATTTCTCTTTAGTTTTAAAATTTCATTTGCTTTTCTATAAATTCAATAAATCACAATTTTTTAAAATTCTGATATTAGAAAAGAAAAAAGTTTCTTCCGATTGTAAAAAAAAGGAAAAACAGCATAAAACTGTTTTGAATATACTTGATAAACTGATTTCAGCTTCATTAAAAGGCAATTCTTAAGCATGCCTCATATAATCGTCTGAAATAGTTTTATAAATTTTCTCAGCCCCCCCTCTACATTTAAAAAAAAATGAATTAAATAATTCAGCGTTTGACATCTTGAATTTCATTATAATAATAAAAATCTCAAAAATCGAAATAATTAAAAAACAGTTAAAACATTGTAATTAAAATGAAAATCATTTGAATTATAAAAGTGTGTAAAATGTATTTTAATGAGATAATATTTTGCAAATTAATGCGGAAAATGATGAGGATTATAATTTTTGATTAATTAATATTCTAATCAAAATATCAAGAAATTAATCTAATTTTTTTTATTTTCCAAAATGTTTTCTGCTTAATTTAATTCTAATAGTTTACCTTATGCAGATACTTTGATTGATTGATGTTAACATTTTATTTTATAATCAGGATAAAACTTAAACACATTTTCGCAATTTTTGAATAGCGCCAGTGTTGTCAAGGCTAAAAATGTTTTTTTTTTCTTTTAACAATCTAAATATATATATAATTTAATTTTTCAACTATATATTTAAGGTTTAAAAAATTAAATTTAAAAAGTGCTTAAGGTATACTTTTCTATTGCATTCAAGACCTTATTTTTAGAAAAATTTAAAATTTACGAGATTTTATTCACGTAAACTAAATCATATATTCTTATTTATTCTTTTTTATCATAGCAGAACATGATATTGTTTAGAAAGTGAGGTTTTGTGGCTTCAACAAAATCCTGTGGGCGAAAAATAAAAATTTTATTATTTGCTCGGGCATTTCAAAAAATCAGCGTTTAATAACGCGTTGCCACACAGTTTACAAAAGCTCTGATTTTTTTAAAAAATAAGTTAATGACTACAGAAAATAAAACCGAAAAAATGTTATTTTGAGCACGTGATTATACGAAATGAAATAATTAGGAAATGCGATATTTTTTTAAAACTATCAATGCGAAACAAAGTTTTTTTTAATCATTTGCAATACTAAAGTGACTCATTCAATGAAATGATTAAAATGAATGAAAGTATAATTTAATTTGCACGAGCGCGTGGTGCTTGGCCATTCAAAAAATTATGTTCTGGGATGATACATTGAAATATGCATAGTAAATTTCATTTTAATCTTTTTTATATTCTTTCCGTTTTGTTTCAAAATTGCGCAATGCTTGATATTTTCTTTCCTAATTATGGACTCAAAGTACTTAACAATAAATAATTTTACCTTTATCATATAAAACATGAAATCCATAATTTGATATATATCTTCTAAAATAAAATAAAGCTTAACACCCTGAGAGGTATTTATATACTTAATTACTTTGATTTAAACAATTTCCTTAAATCTTGAGTCGGATACGCAATTAATTGGCAAAATAAGATCATAAGCTTCTAATGAAGAGCTTTAAGAAATAACAAAATGGCAATAATAAGTTTTTGATATCTATGCAGACGATTTATTTACTGTCGAGCATTAACTTACAAAATAACGCCTGAAAGTGAAATTCTAAGCACTAATGCCTGACCGGAGGACTTAGGGAAGCATCACTAATTTAATCAAATTAATCCTCTAAAAGGAAATAGATTAACTTAAAGCTTCTCGCTTTTCCTGATCAGGTCTGTAATGCTTCTCCATTTATTCATTTTTTTCGCCGCCTTTTGATGGATTTAAAAGTCAGGCTCAATTATAAGGCAATATAGCCCTACTAAGACGGTAATTATCACTAATTTAATTGTATTTAAGAAATTGGAAAAGAATGATAAGAATTTGAAGATAACGAGATTCTTTTTGGCGTCAACTGCAAGCTATCGTTTAGAAATAAATTCTTTTTCAAGTAAAATTATGCGATTTCAGTTGAGGAGCTATTGGTTAAAACTATATTTTCGCAAACGGTGCTAAAATATGCTTTGTTAAAGAAAATATTTTAGTATCGAATTAATTAAATGATTTGCTTTGATTTTAAATTGAGCCATAATTTTTAAATATCGAAATTAACTGATAAATTTACAATGAGAGTATTTCGATAAAATAGAAGTTAGATTATAGGAATCATATTTGAAAATAATTATGTTCTAATTATTGAAATATCTTTTTAAAAAATATAAAAATAGAACAATTAAAATACACAGCTCTATTATTAATAAGATTAAAGAATATAAAGTAATATTTAACGCTAATTAGAGTTTCGAAAATATAAAAAAATATGTATTAAGAATTAAATATAAAAATGTAAAATTTTAAATATTTAGAACATTATAAATTAAAAGGTTTTAACAAAAAATTCTTTTTTAAAAAATTATGAAACAAGTAATGTTAGATGAAGATGAACAAAAACATTTTGTGTTAAAGAGATCTGCAGTACACATTTAACATCTTTTTAAACGTTTTATTTTCGGAAAGTAAAAATTACGAATTATTGCAAAATTTGTCAAATTATTTTAGGAACAAAATTTCTGTAAGATTCGATATAAATTTCATTTTGAAAATTTATATTTTTATCCAAGACTAATTGCTAAAATTATCATTAATGAAAACGAATGCATACTTTTTTAAAACTTCCGTCAGAAATTTCATAATTTTTTTTGTAATTTCTGATTATCGGATTGTCTTCAAAATTGTAAATTCAGTTTTTGGGGAACTAAGAAATTTATCTCCAGAGCAAACTTATAAAGGAAATTTCTGCAGATAACCAGAGAATGAAAAAAATAACAAAATGGAAAATTATAGAGATTAAAGAATGACAGAACATTAAAAACAATTATATTTTACAATGAACTGAAATGTGCGGTTGAAATATGAAATATTTCTTTTGAGTCAAGTCAGTATTATTTTAATTGGTATCTCTGTTTTAAGAGATTTTTTACTGTTGTTTTCCTAATTTCGAAGCAAAGACAAATAAAAAATATATGGCCTCTTCCTTTCCAACACACACCAAATTTCCATGCCACTCTAAATTTTAATAATATCACTCTCGATATTAGATTTGACTTTCACTGAGTTCCCATACACAAAACCTCTAGTATCATTGGGTCTGGATACAGCAAACCTCCAAGCTCATATTTCATTACTGTATACTATATTTATGATCCAGTTCATCGTCGGTGTCTTGACCTAAGAGTGGTTCGTCTTCCCCTTGATCTGGGCGTCCCGGTATCGATCCCTGATTCGGGCATTGTTGTTCTTTACCTTGTATTCTATCTGGGAGGTGTGGGAAAGTGATCCCCCTCTCGTAAAAAAGGGTTAGGCAAGTGAGTGTCATCTTTATATGGGAAATAAGTCAAACTTTTTTCCAAGGTCTTCAGGGACAAGCAAGCTCAGGGGTCTTTACCCTCAAAAGCTACTGCATCCCCTTTTTCTTTCCCATTGACTTTCCAATTGAGACTAAAGATTTTTCAATGGTACCACGTAACAGGAAAAATACCAGAATTTTGTTTCGCCTTTGTCATGTCAGCGCTGCTTAAATTTACGTAACAAGTCCAATAACTTCCCTCTGTATTGTAACAAAAAAGTTATACTGCCAAAGCTAAATATAAAAACTTGCAGTCATATGCGTCTAAGCGTTCCTCTGTGGGCAATAATCATCCTAATAAAGTTGAACGGTATTTTATTCTCTCTATTCTATTTCTATTTCAAACATACCTACATAAAGGAAGAAGGAAAAAAAAAGACCCAAGATTCAATTTTTAGAATTGATATCGTCGTCTGTCCCAGGAGGAATAATAAATATTTAATCCCCGCATTCAAATGTTCCCCTTTCTTCTAACAGTGGTGATAAATTATCGGCTTTAGTAACTAATTCCGACGGTATCGAAAAACCGAAGCCCTCCCCTCCAAGGAGGTTATTTTAAGCATGGACGATTCGAATGAGAAAGATGAATGTTTCGATTCCGCGCTCCACTAATTTTGACGTAAGGAGCGAGCGAAGGAAATGGCACACGCCGAAAGTAAAATTGGGCAGGTTTTGTGAAAAAAAAGAGGGGACTTTCGGAACGTCCCAGAATCCCCCCTCCGGTTAGTGTCTGACGAAAAATCCATAAGTGTGTTTAGGGGAATAATTTATGGCCGAAACCTAACTGCTGCGACATTACTTCGGGAGATTGTAATGAATTAACGTTATATTCTGAATGATATTATTGATTGCATGTTTTATGAAATTCTTACAATGTCAAAGAAAATGTGAGGTTTCCTTTTTTTTAATCATCCTTTCCTTTTTCATATTTCATATTAAAAAGGAAATCATTATAACTATCCAAAAATTCGAATTCCAGATTTTGATAAATCTCCAAGTTTTAGACCTACCTCAATCCCAAAAAACACATTTTTGAAATATTTTTTGACTAATTGCGATAATGAAAAGGAGTATCAAGTTGCAGAAGGATTAAAAAATTATGTAACCTTTATACAAAATTTATAGATTTTTATCAAATTTTGAATAAGATCCCTTCCCAAAAATTACCTGCTAAGCTGTCTGAGTACACGATATATATGAATGTAAATAGCTTGATGGGTATGTAGCATCTAAAGTATACACTCATTCCAAATTTTGATCCAAATTCCCCAAGTGGTCAACCATCAGTCTATATACATATATTATTCTATATTATTCTATTCATCAGTCGATATACTGTATATTAGAAACATCAGTATATATGAATGTCTATATGCACCAGTATATGCATGCCTATATGTATCAGTCTATATACATGTCTATATGTATTAGTCTATATACATGTCTATATGTATTAGTCTATATACATGTCTATATGTATCAGTCTATATACATGTCTATATGTATCAGTCTATATACATGTCTATATGTATTAGTCTATATACATGTCTATATGTATCAGTCTATATACATGTCTATATGTAGGTCTATATGCATCAGTCCATATGCATATCTATATAAATGTCTATATTATTAGGACTATATGCATTCCCTATATCTATATGTATTATGGTATGTATATAGAACTGTAAATGCTCAACCGGTTTCTTAAAATTCCTTACGGGTTTAGAGCTTAAAGTGTTAAACCCGTAACTTCTAAGTAAAAAGGTCAAATATGTGAAAGGATTACCCTGACTTTTTGTCAATTTGTTCTTGCATATGCATTAAATGAGAGCAGTAATTGAAAATTGCTTTGACTTAAACAAATGTTTTTTGGAATGTGATGTTTTCACTTAAGATGTGTTATGTATCAAATTTTGGTTTCAATTGATGTACAAAATTAAATAAATGAATATTCATTTTATATTATGAAGGCGCAAATTATAGGTGGGACCCTGAAAAAAAGTAGAAATCTTGATGTTCCCGAATTTGTCAAGACCCGCAATTTTGTTGAGATCATATTAGAATAAGAGTGAGAATATTTCTTTACAAGCACTCCCATTGATTTAATATTATATCTTTGAACATTTAAGTAATTAAAACATAATGTGGCCATTATTTATCTTTAGATATTTTGCTTTCTTTAATATGAAGTTCTTTTAAATACTTTTTTTACTTACAAACCCAATTATTAGTACTTTTAAAGTATATAAACGGATATTATTTTTAAATTATATAAAACTAGTTGGAATATGAATTTAATACAATAGTTTATAACATATATTATCCCATACTAATTTAAAATTCTGTATCTTAGCTCTTTTCATGAGTAAATAAACGTCATATTTTATTAAGAGGAAAATGCCTCTTCATCAAATGTGGCATCTATTTTCATAACTCGCCCTCTCAAGTCATTTCTTATTAACAAGCATCCTTTTAAACGTCAAAGAAAATTACAAAACTGACGAGAGAAGCAAGAGATTTTTTAGCTTGTGACGACAGTCTAACCACAGTAGAAACAGCGTAGAAAAAGAAATTTTCAGCAGCGGTGTACTTACTTTGGTTCATAAATATTATAAGGTTACTTGAACTACCTCTGCTGAAACAACATTACTCAAAAAAATTAAATGCTTTTGAAATGTTTCATATATGTTATAAATAAGTTTCTTTCATTGCTTATTTCTTCTACCTATATTAACCCTTTGCATTCCGAAAAATAATTAGTTGCAAAATTATTCACCGAATACAAAGATTTGTTTATTGCTATGAAAAATAAATATACACAATTCGTTTAGGTCGAATTTATTTGAAAAATGAATCTACATCTCTTAACCATTATGTAGGCGTTTTTAACAATTGAATTAGAAAAATAAATAAATGAAACATCAAAATGATGCACAATCTTGAATGGTGAGTCAGAAGCACCATCGGAGTGCAAAGGGTTAAGATGGGTAATTATATTGATATCTCAATAACTCTTTCAATCCTAATTATTAAATAAGTAATTTATTTATGTCTTTTAGAAAAAATGATTTCCCGTTTTTTCAACCTCAATTCATAAAGGCGGGAGTAGTCAATTCGAAATTTTGATGCATATTCTCTAATGAAGATATTTCCTTTTATCTTCCCCATATAAAATATGAAATTCGTGAAAGTTTATTTTTTGTATTCTATATAAAGAGGTTAAATTAGCGTCAAAACAATTAAATAAAGAAAATTAAAAACAAATAATTAATGAGTAAAAATATCGAAGTAAAATTTTAAACTATAAAGATATGCGATAAAGAACTGAAAAGTCTGAAAACTGAAAAAGATAAGGAACTGTAAATTCTACATTTAATTACACTACATTAATACTACATATAATTCTTATAATATATTTATATTATAAATGCTCCATTAATTAAAAATTTGTAATTGTCAAAAAAAAATTATCTTTAACTTATAAAATTTATTAGGAACCCTAATATTATTCACACGGTATCAACAATAACTAATATTTTACTAAAAAAATACCACGAACAAAGAGACTACAGCGATTAATTCTTTTACCCAAGCATTGTCTTTTGAACTTTAAAACTATTTGCAAAGGTAATAAAATTCCAGTTCCCCAACTTTCTAATCACAGGTGTTTGGGAGAAAGAATTATTTAAATGTGATCTTTATCTCATTAAATTCAAAATAATGTGTATACTTAACGTGTTTAACCTAATGGATTGCTCGTTAAACGGCTAGAATGAACGCGTACAGTTCGTTTCGAACGACTCGCCAATAACAGAGACGAATCACACACAAAAGCCCTTAAATGCACTGCTTAATTTGATTGATAAGGCTTTATTAAGGCACTTCCAGCTTTACTGACTTTCCAATATTTTATTCCCTTCCTTGATTAAGTCACTGCAGAACCCAAACCCTTAATTACATCAAAGAGCTGCATCGGTCATGTTTTAGATTTAAAAGAATGATTTTAACTTGAAATAATATTTAACCAAAGTGAATCAAGTCTTAATTCTAACTTGAAAACTCCCAAAGTTTTAGTTGGTGTATAAAGTAGTTAACAACCAATCGATAGCGATTTAAAATTTCTTTAAACCGAATACTAAGGATTTATTCATTATGAATTCCTTATTTATAAACTTAGTTATTTATATTCTTATTATTTATATTATTATTGCTTTCCTATTTTAAACATTGATAAATTTAAAATATTTGAAATCATGTTGAAATATTTTTTAAGTTACTAAGATTTACTGAAAGAACGATTTTAACTTAAAATGATGTTTAATTATTAGAGAGTTTTAGAAAAAAATATTTAAGGTTTTCTGCAACTTGGGGATGGATATTTTCATCAGTATCAAAAGTGAGACTGGTTAGCAGAGATCAATTTAAAAATCCAAATATTGTTTTTAAGATTTTGACCAACTTTTAATGTAAAATAAAAGGATGTAATTAATACTACGATAATGATCAATGACTATTCAGATATATTTCAATAGTGGGAATATATGACCATATGTTTAGAATACATCAAACATATAATATTTAAGTTTAACACTCTGTAATGGAATAACGTCCCTCTTGGAACTACAGAGGATTGTAAATTGAAAATGTATTTTTAAGCATTTGTTATGTTTTCAGGGAATTGAAACCCCACAAGCACCATTATATGTAAGAACATGTTGTTTTGGTTTAGGGTACAAGAAGCCTCAAAATGCACCTACAGAAAATTGACACGTTATCGCTTTTGAAGCATGAATTTTTCAATTTTAGGATTATAGAAAATGATAAAGAAGATTGACACATTTGGTGACTTATCGCCAACAAAATGTTACTACTTGGCTTAAATGCCTTCCTTCCACCCGACTCTTATGTCTGACCAATCAAAAACAGATTCGTAAGAAATGATCGCCTTAAGAAACACAGAGGAGAAAATGAGAATGAAAAAGGAGGCATTGAAAATTATGCTATTTATTGTATATTTTTGATGAAGACTCGTCAATCAACTTTTAACAGAGACTAAGTTTGAAGTAATATAATTAATCAGCAATTAATATACTTGATATAATGGTTAGATACAATCCCCCTTTTTTATATTGAAGAATTATAAGTATGAATTATGTATTCATGTATGAAAAAATGTCACCTTTCTAAAAATTACAGTTAGCCAATTGTCCCACAAGTATGTCCTTAAGTGCTGGGCAAATTTCAAATAAATTTAGACGGAAATTAATTTTTTTAAAAGTGTGGTAGCTAAATTCTAAATTTGCAAAAAATGAGCAAAAAAATTTGATGCCTTTTATTCTTAGATTATCTTTGCACTATTAATATATTTGAGACATTCGAAAAATATTTAATTGTTTATGCTTCTTCTCTGAATTGTTTATGCTTATGCTCTATCCCTGAAACTCCAGTAAACATTTCTTTGATGTAGTTATATAATGTTTCCTAACAATTACCTCAACGTTGCACAAAGCCGAAAGCATCAATTTGCGTTAGTCGATGAAATATTTTGTTTGAAATAGCACATTTCAAATTCCATTACATTAAAATTTATTCCTCCAAACTAAATCTACGAAATTACTAATTCAAATGCATACTTAAGGCGTAGATTACCACCAAGCTGCAAAGATAGCATGCCGTAATCAATTAATACATTTGGCCACTATCTCAGATTCGAAATGCCCATAAAATATGCAAAACCTCTCCGTCGTCCTGACCGCTCCGAGACCCCGCAGTTGTCACTTGACCACCGAGTATCGGATGCTCCCTTTCGTGCGCTCGCTCATTACGCGCAAGTAATTCTAACCGCGCACTGGGCACACCAGTTATGGTTATGAGCGAGTGAAGATTCTGATTGAGAAACGGCTACTGTGTAAAGGATTAACTAATTCATTTGAAGTTTTCGCTGCATTGGTCTCAAATCGTAATTGAGGTGCAATCCGTTGAGGATGAAATTCTTGTAATACCCCACGCAATTAATGTTTTAGGCATTGCATTGAATGAAGCAATACATGCCTGGTGAAATTTGTACCAAGGAAGTTAATTTATTGAAATAGAGGGAATCATATTACTTCTAGAGGAACAGAAATTAAAGCATCTCTAAGTCAATGTCTTGATATTGGAAAACAGATTTGTTGTTGCTGTTTCTTATGGCACTTAGCATGGACAAGCTGGCAGTGGTAGTCTGCGATTTAAACATAATCACTATGTCTCTTGTTTTGTAGCACCAGTAGTACGATTTTTATTACTTATTCATCACATTCACTTGCACAGCCCCTTTTTGCAGACGGGGACATATTCACTCATCTTACAGATAGAAAATAGTAGAAAAGCCATGCCCGAACCGGGGCTCGAATCCATGAATACTAGACCAAGGGAAGATACGCTACCCCTAAGTCAAGAAGCCGACGAAATACAGATATACTGAGTTTAAAAGTCACTAGAAATTCCACTCATTAAGTACAATAATTCAGAAATATTAGATACCAGCTCTAATTAGGCGCTTTTAAATTCATGCATTTAATTGAGTGATCTATGTCTGGAAGAGTTTGAGTCAAGGGATTTACCTATTATTTCTGGAGAAATGCAAATTAAGGTACTTTTAACTCAATGTCTTTATATTAAAGCACATAAATAGTGCGACTGAAATACTCTAGAAATTTATATAAGCATAATCAATGAGTACAATAAATCAGAAATATAAGACCCCAACCCCAACCAGGAAGTGTTAAATTCAATACACCAAATAATTTGCTCACCCGTAATACTTAATCATTTTTGGGGAATGAGATACCGACTCAGGTGTTAACTTCGCCATCTGATCATTACTGCTATTTGAGTTCACTCCAAAACAACGGTAGTATAAGTAACTGTTAATCAGATGGGCATAATCGTTTGACCAATACTTTATGTCTGTTTTCCAAGTCAGTAATAATAAGAACAAAATTGTCTCAAAATGGACAAATATGTGAAGGAAGATAATAATCCTTGTTTTTATTTATATGCATTAATAATATAAAGAAAAGCAACTATAAAATAAATGAAAATTTATCCCCCTCCCCACAACCCCCCTTCTGCTAACATATTTTCAGTGCAGGGTAGTTAGATAAAGAGGAGAAATTTTATCATTTTTTTCTCTTATTGTTTTCATTAGCAATTTTATTTCATCCACATAACTTAAATGTAAATTTTGAAAATTATTTTGATATACATCTAAAATTCAGAAAATGAATGTAATTTAATTTAGTTTATAAACTCAAAGATATTTCTAAGTATGTATAATACATTCAAAACAAAATATACTTTAAACATAAGAAATAAGAACGTCTGAAAGTAATTAAATAAATTAATAGGGAGATCTGGGTATTATTTTAGAAACAATATTATTAAATCTTGGAAATTCAAAATTTAATTTCAGAGTTAAAAGCAAATGCCTTGTTTAATGTTAAAAGTCCTATGTTCTTTAAGCTTGAATCTTAATTTTACAGTTTATAATAAAGATTCAAATTTCCAATTTCTTTATACATTTAGACCCCCCTCTCCATCCCTAAGAATATCACTAAAATGTTTCATTATTCACATCAATTACCTGAATGAGGAAAAAAAAGCTAAAATGCTTTTCTTTTATTAAAAGTAGTTTTAATATTCATGGGATAAATTAAAATTTTCAATTATAATATTAAGTTAAAATATCGTTTGGATCTTTTTAATTTTGATGGTAAATTCAAGTAAAACTAAAAATAAAATCACATTTTTATCGCCTTTTAACTTTTAATTATGAATTTCGTTAATATTTTTCATCACATTTTTTAAATATTAATTCTCACGTTTTACATTATTTCATACCATCCCATCAAATGATATTAAATCGCAACACACAAATAATGAGAATGCTGGAAAAATAAGATACATACATATAAATATAATGGTTTAGTAAGTGTATTTTTTTAAAATTTCTTCACGTGAATGTGACCTTCCTTTTCCATCCACTTAGGGCTCACTTAACTCAGGTATTTGACAAAAGATTTCTTCTTCAAAATTCTATTGGCATATAAAGCCCTCAAGCATCCGTCGATGACAGCCGATGAGAAGGACAACAGGTGGAGGTGAGTTGTATAAGAACTGCCTGGGGACAAGCTCACAGCTGCGGTTAAGTAGCTGATAGAAATTCCGGAATATATCTTGCAAGAGTGTTTCGTTGTAGAGACATAAAATGTATTATGTCTTTTAATAACTTCTTGAGCTTTTAGTTATAATAGAAAATTTTATTGATCCGTAGTTAAAAAAACGCTCTAACGAGGTATTTTCTTTTTTTAATTCAAAGTCTTTTTATAGGAAGACGCGCGAGTTCATACATTTTTAACTAAAACTTTCTGGTATTGATTTTTTTTGCTCTTTTATCATTACTTATTTTTTTTATACTTGTGGGTATTAGAAACAAAGAGCTGATTATAGAATCAATTAGATTATTTACTCAAAAATTGTCAACACAAAATGTCAAATTTTTAGAAACATAAACATAGTGATATATGTATCTTTTAAAAAACATCTTTCTATATTGTTTTAAATAAGATATAGCCTTAAATAAGAGACCGGATTCTATATTTTTTTCGTGATATTTTCTGTATTTAATAATATAGTTATTACAGAACACGAGGTATTATATTAACGAAACAACAATAATTTTAGCTTTTGTTCTTTAAACAGTAGTTTTTATTCGTTTCCAGTTTAAAATTAATGCACTTAAACCGTTTATTTAAATGTTGTATCTCATTCTACGCATCGATTTTTACGTTGCAAATACTCTTTGAATTCATTTAATTTTGGAAAACTGATAAAAGAGAATTTATCTGATTGTTGATAATGACTTTTGTATTGGGATTCTACATAGAAATGCTTCGTTGCTTATTTTCGATACAAAAGTTAAAATGAATGATGATTAAATAATTTTATGTATTGTAGTTTAGTCGTGTATTGGCGAATAATCACGTTGGAGTATTTGCTAATTTGGTTCTATCCATATAAATTTCCTAATTAGAGTAATTTAATTCCCATTTATCATTTTTATGATCGTAATTGTTTGTATTTGAAAACAAGAGAAAATGGTCCTTTCGATGAGAAATAAAGAGAGAAAAGTTGATATTGAAATGTATTGAAATATAATAACTTTTAGCCTGAATCATATATTTTATTTTTATATGAACGTATTATTGAAATTATCCACTAATTAATTACCTTAATTAGTGGATAAGCATTATGTTAATGTATACGTCCGCTTGCGTGTAAAGCGACACTTCAAAAATACAAAATCTGCATTGTTTTATTTTAGCGTGGGATTTTTAAACCAAAGTTATAGATCTATAGTTTGTAGTGAACTACATAAATCAAAGAGTATCTCGTTCTTTGAGCCTGTTCTTTAGTTAACAAAGGCGACGCATGTTAAGAAAACCGAGTTCGAAATACTCCAATGCCGAAGTAGGATCCTTACCATTAAGCCATTCTGACTTGTTTTGCAATCTGAATAAGTAGTTTTTACCCTGAAACTTTAAATCGAATGCTCAATAAGAAGTGTCCCTAAGAGCACACTTTCCCGAATTTCTACCATTCAGAATTTAGAGAAAAATTGAATAAAAATTCTAACTTTGCAAACACGTAAATTATTGATATAGTTTAATATGAGATAATGACGAGAAAGTTGTTTTATCATTTCATTATTAAGTGTAATATGCTGAAATAAAGTTCTTATTTAAAATAATATTATTAAAAAAAGCTAATAACTGTATTTAAAACATCATAACTAGTGAATTTAGTGGTACAAAAAATGAAATGTTTTATGGATTTTAGTTAGGAAAAATAGTTCTTTATTCTGTAAATTTTATTACGATTTTGCATATAATTGTCGTAAGCTTTGATCACATAATTTTAATACATAGCAGTATTTGCAATTTTGGCGCCGTCCTGGCACACAGATAGCGCGTCTTTCTTGTGATCTGGGCTTCCCGGGTTCGAGCTCCGGTCAGGGCATGGTTGCTCTTCTGTATTCGATCTGTGAGGTGTGTAAATGTTAAATATTTCTCCCTTAAAAAGGGGCTGTGAAAGCGAATGAGATAAGTGGGTATCATCTTGATATGGCTACAAGTCAGATTTTAGCCCTCGGGTGCTCAGGGGTCCATACTCTCAGTAGCTACTGCACCCCTCCTTTCGTTGTAAATATCATTATCATCAATTGCAATTTTTAAATTTTTATTATTTTTGTTTTAAATTTTATTGAATTTTAATGCATACATGTTGAGAGAACTTTACTGAAGAATGTATAAAAAGTATTTATAATAAATATACGAATGAAATAAGTAAAATGAAAAGCATTCTAAAAAATTACGTTTTTTTATAATGTATGAAAAAAACATAAAACGTAAAAGGGGCATAAAAGGGAGAACTCAGTGTATAGTTCTATATGAACCATACGAATCAAATTATGATTTTTGCAACAAATCAGTTTATGGTTTAAATATTGTAACGAGAATCCTCTGATGAATATCAGTGAAAAATTCAACAAACTTGCTGTAGAAGGAAACTCTTAGATAACGATGCTTTATTTCGAATGAAAGGTAGGTAGAAAAACAGCTAAAACGCATACAAGGATTCCATAAATGCTCAAATAACAAATTTATTATCTGCACAAAGAATTTAGAATTCTTTCTCATTATCGATACTCCAAAGAGAAAATTCCCAAAATTCTCTGACAATATCAGTTTAAATAGTCTCAAGATTGGATATTGAATTTTCGAGAAGGATTACTGATCTTTAAATTTTAATATAGGTGTCACCGGAATTCTTGTATTTTCTAGAATTTTCATTTTTTTTTTACTAAATTGTCGTCAAATTTATTTATATAACCGGAAGCATGAATCTGCGGCTCTTTCATCTTGTAATGCTCTTTTCTTATTAAGAGACTAATCGCGCCAAGAAGAAAGAGTAATAATTCGCACCAATATATTTTAACTGTTAAAAACAGATAAAAAATGTTGACTTTCATTTGAGCAAATTTTTAAGGAATTAAAAGCATGACTTTTCAATGAACATTGACGAAGAACTCTGAAATAAATTAGAATGGAATGCACAAGTTCGGAATTTTTTTTCTAATGAATTTGCGTCTCCTTTTCAGAAGTCTTGCACATCACAAGTAATGTTTCCTTCGTAAGATTATTAATTAAAACTCCAGTTTCAAGTTTCATGACGAAACTTTTACGTTTCAACCATTCCAAATGATTATTCATTCCACAGTTACGCGAAATCAAAGAATTCGGCACATCTTTGGCAAAGCCTTGGGGCTTGTGAAACCCAAATTACTGGAAAAATTCAATTTTCTCGATCGGTAATTTATGCAGCAACCAAAAAAAAATGGGAGAGAGGGGGCGGTTATCTGAAACTAATATAGTTTATTCGCTTGACATTTACGCTCCAAAATTCTCGTTCCACACGAGAAACTGGAGATACGGAGTCGTGGAATCTTAAATATTACTTGAATCGAAAATTTCTTTAGAGCAATCCAATTTGGTTCCGGGGAAAGTGATTTAAAGTGCTGAATGAATTTCGCCGCTGGCTTTATATTTAAAGTATTGATTTAATTTGTTGCTCTTTTGCTTCGGATGTCATTATTGTCACTTGATGTGAATTTTCATCCCATTTTATTTCATGTAACATCTATTGCTTACTTTCTGATATGATTATTCCTTATTATACAGCTTTATCTATCAGTTGGGTAATATCTGCAAGCGGAAATCATGTAATACCATAATGCATAAATATTCTTGGAGGAGAAAATTGAATAAAAAGAATGAAATGATTTTAGAATGGAATTATATTACAACATATGAATTTATTTTTAACTATAAATATGAGATTTATATTATGAATTTGTAAATTTACAATTTTATCGTATGTTTTCTATTACGTTTCGATTATTTTGTTTAATTGCTACATTTTAATTGTAAAAAGTTTTCAATAGTTAAAATGTAATTAAAAGATTAATGCTTATTTATAATCTTTATTTTATAATTTGATAATTTGATTATCTTATCTTTTTTTTAATTCTTTTATTAATCTTATTACCTTCATATTTCTTAGAATCTTATTATCTTATCTTTTCTTTCTTATAATCTTTTTTATAATTTTTATTCACTCTAGAATGAAGTGCATTTATTATTCCTCCTGAATCGATTTCACTCGTTTAAAGAGACTTGAAAATGTTTTATCGATAAATATCATATGTATTTTATAGCTATAAAATATAAATATTATAGTTATATATATTTTATAGCTATAAAATATAAATATTGTTCCATATCATACATACTTTATAGAAAAAAGATTTCAAATGAGTTTTCCTCCCTAATTAGCAAAGTTATAACTTTGATCATATTAAATTCTAAATGTTTAAAATTATTCTGGTTTACATTAGAATATGAACATATATTTAAATTGGAAATTATAATCTGGCACAATAAAAAGAAAACAAGTTCAATCAGAGATTTCGATGAAAAACGATCATGTTTTAAGGATAGTACTTATTAGTTCTAGGAATTGTAAGTTTGCCAAAATAGTTTTGGTCTGACCTTTCTGTCTTTTGGGCAATATTCTTCTCCCAATACCTAGTAGCTAAATGTCTAGCCGCCAAAGGGAATTTCACGAGCTAATGTTAGGAAAATAGTTCGTCTATAAAAAGGTATACTTTCATTAAGTCTCCAATAGTTAATGAAGTTGTGTTGAAACCCCCAGACAGACGATTTGTCTGGAAATTTCAAATCAGGTAAACTGTTCCCTGTAACAAAACGACGTTCTTTGAAAAGACTCTTGATTGTGTTATGTATTTCATTATGTATAACCCTTCCCACGAAAAAATGTCTTTTTTAATATTTTTATATAGTCAACTAACATTCAATATACTTACAATAATATAATAATGCAATAACTATACATTCAAAATTTCGAAACAAAACTGGCAAATATTTACTAATAAATTAGAAAATAGTTATAGATACAAAAAATTACATTGTTGAGAAAAATAAGCAACAAATTTTTCTGAAGAGTTTATTTTTAGAATTTTAAATTTTGCTATTTTCAGGCACATTGAGCAATTTCTTGAAGTCATTTTAAATTTCACAAACCTACTTAGATTTCAAACTGAAAAATGTTTCTTTTATCAACAGTGAAAAATTAAAAACCGTAATTCCACATTTTTTAACATTTAAGAAATGTCATTCATCACACACACACACACACACACACACACACACACACACACACACACACTTAGCCTTTTTAAACCCTTCAAAAAGGATCAAAATTTCATTTAAAGATATAAACATTAATGAATCGTTACATTTTCTATACATTAAGATAATTTAAGTTTTTAAAAAAATTATTCAGACGAAAAATTCAATTCTCTTGAATCAAAGTAATTTAAAGGAGAATAAGTTAATAGTTTTACAATGGTAATTTTATTCTTTTTACTAAATTGATTTTAAGTATTCCAAATTTCATTTTTTATATACGATCTTTGCTTACTTTTTCAATTACGGCAACAAAACTACCAATAACAATTTCCAAAAAAACGTTTGCTTTTAAAATTATTATTTTATTTCATTGTAAAAAAGAAAACAATGAAAAGATAAGACCATCGCTTAAAGCGAGAAGAAATTTGAAATGGAACTGAAAGAAATAGTCAAGTATCAAGTATCTCAAGAAATTACTTCAATGAAAAACACAAATGAGGTTTTATTTATATACTTGATTTTTTCCAACTAATTTGACATTTAATATAAGAGCTATATTTTTATTTTTTCCCTCTTTGCTAATAAACTCTAGAAATTTATAATTGTTAATAAAATTAAAATTACACTACTTATACTAATGTTTAATGAATGGATTTGAAATATTCCATTCTATTTGAACGAGTCAAACAAAATTAAAATATAATTTATTTTCAATCATAAATAAAAAATATTTTTTTCGTAACTAATGGACTGAAAAGTGAATGTTATTTGGAACATCGAATACACTTAATAGAGAGAAAAAATTTAAATTGGATCAATATAATAACTGACATGTAATTATAAAACTAAAAGCAAAAAGGAAAGATTAAAATGAGAGGCAAACATACTGAAAGAGTGTATTCAAACTCAATAAAAGAAACAAATATATTAAATGGAATACTAAATTAATTTACTAAATAAAGTGTGGCAAATGGAGAGTTAACGGGATGTTTTAGTTGAATGAGTTGGGATGAATGAAGATAAGTAAATGGATTTTAAAAGAAAAAATAAGTATTTATGGAATACAAAATGAATTTATTGATATGTATAGAATTGAAATTTTCTATTCTGCAAAAACAAATTGTAAACTTTGGAGGATATATTTATGGATTATTGCAATTATTTGTCATAGAATAAAAATGCTTTTTTTAATAAAAATTATAATAAAAGAACCAAATCGCGAGCTAAATGAAATTTTTACAATTGACCAAAACTAAGCCAGAAATGTTTTAGTGAAAGTAATCACAGGAAAAAAACCCTAATAATTATTATTCTTCATTTAATGTACTTTCATTTCTTCTCATAAATAATACATAGAAAACAGAATTATGGCGAATCCCAAATTATTCTATTAAAGATTTCAAAGAATCTTCTCTTTATAGATATTGCCAACCCCTTCCCTCCAAAAAACATTCTAGGAATTTTGTCTGTCTGTGACGCAATATCTACGAGAAATACTTCATCACATCAACACTCATAAAAATGAGCTTTTGATGCTAAAATAATATACATCTTAGAATATTACTTGAAAAATTCTAAATAAAAAAACTGTAATGAGGTATAAGCATTTTTCAAAATACTTGATAAAAGTTTTTTTTCTTCCAGAAATTTAAATATTTCCAGAAATATAAATAAAAAATAAAGCCAAAATATTTTCTTAAAAGTCAGTTATAAATAGACAAATCTATTATTGATCTTAGTAAGCAGAATATTATGATTAAACTAATTAATAAACGATAAACATTTTATTGAAATAGCAGGCATTTTTTAAAAAAGATCATCCAAAATTCACCACTGGAGAAAATAAAATAATGGTGTTTTACTGATTGCTTAAGTCAGTCAAACTAATACTGAGAAACGACCAAAACTCTATTCAAAGATAGTTCGGAATGAAACAATCGTGGCTCCCAGACAACAAAAGCGGAGGCAAAGAAACAGCGGAACCAGCACATAAAGAAGATAACACAATTTTCCAGCTCCAGACATCGTAGACAAACGAGTTGCCAACATTTACACCCCTGTATCGGTTGCATTAAACAATGCAGTCGGTTCTGCTTATGCTGTACGAATTCGTCACTTTTCGGAGACGTGTGACTTTATCGGTGTGTAGGTAATGCGATTTGCTGGAAGCAGGCTCCTTGGAAACATTATCTTTCCGCCAAAAAGCTTTTCTCTCTCGCTGATAGGATGGGAGTTGGACGAAGACAATGCAGTGGATGAGATTACATCCGTATCTGGATTACTCTTTATTGCGTTTGTTTCGCGATTTCAATCAGAGTTTTCATGCAAACGGAGTTACAACGGGAATCGGTTAATCTTTTGTGTGTTATTTATGTGCACGTAGGAAAATAATTTATGCACAAACGTGAAAAAAACTGATCGGTCGTCGCCAATAATAAATACATAACCAACAAGGATTCCAATCTTTTCCAATTTTGTTAAAAATTAGGACAAAATATTTAGCAATTTTATCTATCGAACTACGTTTGTAAATAGCAACCATTTCTGCACAATATATGGCGAACCATTGTATTTTGGCTAATTTTATTTTCCCGAATCTACAGCCAAGAGCACTAAAAAAATTATAGTAATTGACAAAAAAAATTATTCTTGAAGCTTCAAACAGCCTCCATAGATTATATTTTCTTGAGTCCATAATAGAAGATTTTAGTAATTTTTAAATCCTGAATTTACTTGTCCATTCTTGTGAACATGTACAAAAAAATCTGAAAAATAGGCGGTGATATTTTCATAAGCCAGGTAACAACGTCCAGACATGAGTGATCACTTTTGTCTAGTTGTCATGTTATGCGGCTACAAACCCTAACGTTACGACTTATGTCCTATTCACATCTTCAAGAATGCTGACCCGTTACCTTGAATAAGCAATTTTCTACAGCTGTTGTGACGCCCTGTACCGACAGCAAAAGTCGTCAGACGCATTAGAAACAACCAGCAACAACTCACACTCGCTCGCTATATCGTTTGTCTCATCAACTACTCGCTGGTGGGATGGTATGTGATGATAGATTCATAAGCCAGATAACAACCTCCAGGCATGAGTGGTCATTTTTGTATAGTGGTCATGTTACGCGGCTATAAACCCTAACGTTGCCTGTTCGATCCTATCCACATCCTCAGCAAATACATATAGTTGGCATATTAAATTAGGATGTGGTTTTATTACCTGTATCATGAAATTGTGCAAGAAAATAGGTGAATTTGTTTTGCTAACATAGTGTTTATTAATATGCGTATTCGTTAGTAAATCAACAAAATAATTTTTAGAATTAAAAAAAAAACATTTGGGCAAAGCATCATTGGTTCTCAATAGATTAGAGAATTCAGAATGATGAAAATAAAACAAAGGTTTTATTTCATTAGGGAATGAGCGATATTAAATAGATGAACTATTTTTGAATCTGCCTCTTATTTAGCTGCTTTTTATTTTTTTTAGTACTTCCTATAATCGTAGTTTCGCCTTCACCTCTACATCCCTAGCACCTGAACAGTTTTATTAATAATATTACGGGCATAGATTATATTAGGAGCCAAATGATCCAAATAAAGTTAGTTACATTTGTATGTAGGATTTTTCAGTAAAATTAATTTTGATTTATCATTTTATCAGAAATTATAATCATACAATCGGTATACTATAGTTTAAGAAAATAGCAATTACTATAATAAAATCGCAAAATAAAAAGTAACAAATACTTAAAATGATAAAAAAAATATTCAGAAAGAAGACATCATCATTTTTTACGTAACTAAATTTTAAAAAATTAATATAAAATAAAACGGATATATCAGTTACATATGCAGATTCTTTAATATGCTATGAGTACAATTCATTCATTAAAAAGAGAGAAGACAAAAACATGTATCGTGTATTTTTATGATGTTTATGTTATGGAAATAATGCCATGCGAAAATTTAAATAAAATTGCTGATCAAAAATAAATCACAATATTTGGTAGAAATAACAAACCTTATTTAATTTCATAGTATAGGCAAGAAAACCTAAACACTGGTTTTGGACTTATTTCCTATCATGGATTAAGCCTAAGACTCTGTATAAATAAACAAAATCTGATGTTAAAACCAAAGGTCAAATTTTATTGATCTAGCTGATTGTGAGTTTGAGCTATAGTACTTATATACTTATATGTCGGCAATCAGGTTTAAAATTTAGCCCTGATCTACACTTTTAAAAAGGAAAATATTGCCAGATTGCTTCTTTTTTATTTATTTGGTATGTAAATCTAATTAAAATAAACCAACTGTATTTTCTTGTTATTTTTCTTCTTTAAATAATAATAATTTAAATATTTTAAATGTTTCTGTAGCTTCCTAGTTCTTATACTTTCTACAATTGTATGCTTGTGAGAATGTTACAGATTTTTGTCGCATGAATCTTCAAAATTATATCTTCCAATCTAATTCAAACCATTAAATTTACTTATAAATTCTATTGTTGAATGAATTGAGCCATCATGGCTTTAAACATAATTGTGGAAATATAAGATAAAATCAAAACTGCTCTTTGCTTGCATATATACCTCAAATAAGCATTAATTATTTAAAGCAATTTCAGCAACTATTCTTTAACTAGTCCTACATTCAACAGCTAAATTACTATAGAATATAGAATAATTCAAAAAGATAACTATTTAAGATTTTCTGTTTCAAAAATAACTATACCAACTTACTTTAAACAACCTAGATTTTCATAAATATTGCAGCGTTTCAAAAAATTTAGCCTATCATGGTTTTCAACAAAACTAAATTGCAGAAAAATATGTTGAAATAAAAAAAATCTCATATATATGCTTTGGATAAGAGCCATTTATTTTATTTAAATTTCCCCCAAGATTTCAATTTTTTTTCTTTTTGCAAATTAATCTGTTCAGCTTTCGCAATTATAGCCTCAAAACCAAGAAAAGAACAAATGAATATTCAAGTAGATGGGAAAAAGTGTCGTGCTCATTTAAATATAAAAAATGATTAAAGAAGCTTGGAGTGTCCCTGGATTATTTGTTTAGGAGACATAAGACATCAAAAAACAAAAGAAACTACGATTCCCTAGACACTCACGTGATCAACTAAAGGAAACAAACCCTTGGCTATCTTCCCAAGCCGGAGTTTTTGCTTATTTTAGCCTTCTTAATTCCATCTTAGCTAATCTTGTTAGAAGCGAGACGGCGAAATACATACATATCAATGCGCTGGAAACTCTGAAGTGAACTTTTCGAACGTTTTCTGGCCCAAGTCATGAAAGCCCAGACGTCAAAAGAGGATATTGTTTGTTATCTGTAATCATTATGTGAACAAGATATGTGATATCTTCTCTACTCAGAAAATAGATGGCAAAAGATAATGAATTACAGCAGATTAATGCTGACACAAAACCATTTTTTTCTATATGTTACGTCCCAAACAAAATAATATGATATAATAGTTATATCTAATTTAGTTAATTTATTATTTATTGGATTATTCTTCTCCAGAAAAAAAATCGTTTTCTTTTAAATGGAGAATTTCCATTTTTTTTTTAAAAAAATATTATTTATTAAGATTTGTTCTTTTGGTTGAGAACTGAAAACTATCGTTTGCTTCAAAATATATTTCAATGATTTGTAAATTACGCTTCATTTTTTTTCATTTCCATTTTTTATGAAAATATTTTCACACTTATTTAACTAAGATCGAACTTATTATAAACTAGCCGCCTTCGGCTACCAGTCGGTTCGCCAGTATTAATGCTCGCTAAAATTTTCCTATAATATTTTATGTAGCTGTGTATCATAACAGGTTTTTCACCAAAATATTTCTAAACCAAACAAATTTTGATAATCATATAATTCATTTATAGTATTATTTTCTTCAGATGTTCTGTTCATTGTACTACTTATCTTTCTCTTTCTATCCGAGCAATGATTGTCCCGGAATTGATATTTAACTTTAATGGTGGAGGGAAAGGCCTAAAATTCTGCATTTTTATAGATTAATGATATTCAAATTTTCATAAATGTAAACACACTAAACAAATAAAGACACAATTGATTTTCAAGCGATGCGAAAGTTTAAAAACAGCTTGGAAAATGCCTCGCACAGAGGAAATAATGGTGGCACACATATACCCTTCTTTTCTTTTTTTCTATCCTTTTTTTCTTCACTACTTTTCTTTCTACAAACCCTTTTTTCCTTTTTTATTCTTTTTTTTCTTCCCTGCCCAGACTTTATTTTGAGCAGGCATAGATTAAATATCCATACAGATTAATAATAAAAGAAACCATTTTCTTTATTTTTTAAACATCTCGTTATCTATAAATGAAAACCAACTGATTTCGCACATTTCTTTCCAAACAAATCATAATTTTTTACTTCCTGCTATCTTACTCAGTTGGTATGGGGAAGGAAATGAATATTTTTGGCGGGAAATTAAGAAAAGTGCCACTTTAACTATTTTCCTCGCAGTTTTTTTTCTTTTTTTCTCTCCATAAGAACCATCCTCGTGTCTTAACGAAAATATATTTAAAAAATTAGCCGAATCGGTCGAGCCGCTCTCTAGTTTTGCGCTTAGCAACGCATTTCGAGATACATTTTTATTGATATAGATAATTTTAAATCCGGCATAAGCATAGTTGTTCGGATGATGATGATTCGATGATTTGATATTTTTTAATGCGTGTGCGTCAGCAAAGATTAAAGTAATCAAATATTTATAGTGTTAGTAAAATAATATCTTATATTAAATAAAAAATCCTATTTTAAAAATGACCGATCTTATTGAATTCCTTTGGTAAAAAAATTACCCCCATAAATTCTGGTTTTATATTTTATTATTTTATAGTTAAAGATTATATCATTTTCGTAAAATGATTGAAAAATAATTAACATACATAAAAATTCAACTTTTTAATTTGTTTTAATGTTAGTACTGCATTTAATTTATAAAAAATTGTTAAGAATGTTATCTTCTCAATTTAGAAGTGTGGAACTTTTTTATGGCTAATTTGAAAATCTTATAGCAAAAATAAAAGAAATCAGATGTATCGACACTTATTTAGATTTATTCCCAAAATTATTCAAAAAGGCTATTTATATTAATTTTACTAATTTTTTTTCTCAGAAGAATTTTCTTTCTAGTTACAAAGAGATCTCTTAATTTTGACTTTCCACTTTTATCTAATAAAGTTTTCAAAATTTAAATTACAAATATATTTGTAATTTAAGTAATTTTATTATAAATAGCCAATTCAAAAGATTTCAAGAAAACTTTTTCCATTAAATTTTGCACCAATTCTTTATATGTTTATCATTTTTAAGGAATGGCATAGAACTATATAAAAAGAAACATTAAGATTTTTTACAAACTGGAAAGTGCAATAGTGTAAATTTTTAAAAAATTATATGAAAATAAATATTGAAAATGATTATAATTTACATTGAGAAATTCACCAAATAAGCCTAGGCATAGTCTTTCTATGTTTTTGGAATTTAACAACGTAAGCATAACCTGAAAGTCTTTCTCTTTTAATAATATTATTTGGATAGAAATTTAATTTATATTACAATCATTAGTATCCAAAGATTATGTTAGTTTTGATATTATTTTTAAAAAATACTTTTATAAACAAAACAAGAAAAACTATACGAGAAATTTTTTTGGCTTATTAAAATACTAACACATTTCACTATTTCTATTTTTTTTCAAGAATTTTATGGACATATTTCTGATCGCATTTAAAAATAATCAATGAGAAAGTGTGTAACTTTTTTTTGTGAATCATTACCCATTTTTTTTATTTTCTTTTTATCCCACCCCCACGGTCCCAATTACTCCTTGAGACTTTCCGAACGAGGGTGGATTTTCTTATTTGATCGTCAGTGTTTCGAGCATAGGTTACCTTTGTAGAAGAAGCCCTTAATGGAACTGTGGTGCAGCTCACTTTTACGAGCCATAAAAATGCTTATGCTATCTCCCATGCATTCTCTTTGTAGATTCATAAAACTTTGGAACTCGTTTATACCTACAACTCTAAACGTGGGCAGAAAAAAAAATTATTATCTTTTAGCTAAAGTAAAACTGTAAATTCATTATGTTAGATAGCTTTATTTAATGATCAAATTATCTCGATACATAAAATTACAATAAAAACTTTAATTGATTCATTGAAGGGAAAAAAATCTAATGAGCTGTGAACAGCGAGAAGTTTTTTAATATGAACATTGGATACGACACAAGAAAGCTTTGGGTTGCAGTGATTTTATGGTTTAGGATATTGAAACTCACATAAACTCCATATCGTTTATTTTGAAGATATTTTTTTTTCTCAAAGATATTAAAAGAAACTTTTAGAATTATTTTTTTAAATATTTTTATTAACTCTAAAATAGAATTTTCATAATTTGACCACTCATTGGATTCATAGAATCAATTGGGTTCTTAATTTAAAATTAGTTCATTTTGTAAGTGTTGACCTATATTATGAGCACGACAACAATTTTTATTTATAAAAATCATTTTTAATTTATTTAACATAGTATCACTAATTTGCTCAAAATTTTATAGTAGTGATAAGACAAACGGTAAAAACAAATAGCCAAAATAGTGATTTCTTGTCTGATATTTATTTTTAAATTAATATGCAAAAAAAAAAAATCTGGTGATTTTTATTGATGATGCAAAAGGTGGAAGAGAGTGAAACTTTTTTTTGTTACTGTGAAATTCGACTCGTGTGCAGAGTCAATAATTTGGATTGAAAACGGCTTTCTAATAAGGACTACTTTTGATCCTTATTGGATCCAAAATTTGTTGAGAGTATAAGAGTGACTTTACAAATTTAAAGTGAGTGAGAGTTTACAAATTTAAAATTCCTAATACAATTTCGAGTTTAAATGTCAGTTAGAACGCTTAGTAAAGCCTTATCTACAGATTAATGTTATAATAATAGCTAAATTTAAACTTATTACACTGTCCTCAATTATGTAAAGCCACGCTGGTCTGGATGTAAGGTTTCAACTCGAGAACAGTAGGGTTTCAAGTTCAGGACCCGATTTCACCGAAGTACAGCCGTTTAAGGAGACGCAATATCTGTCAGGGCCAAAAGTCCTCCCACTAGTGTTGAGTGGAGAAGGAGGGTGCCAGCTCAGATATCATCCTCAACATCGGATCACGATTCAAAATTACGAGGTCCGTCCCAAAATAGCCCCAGTGGTGCTTTACAAAGAGACTTTAATATAATTAAATTAAACTCAGTAATGTAAACAAGATTACGATTAATCGAAGCAGATTATAATAATTTGCATTTCCAGCTGTCACAAGTGGTTTTACAAAATAAAAGGATGCTCAGATAGGCGAATTAATTTTTTGCTCCCTTATTCTCTTCATTTCACCTTATAAATGGTATAAATATTCTATTGTGTAATAATAAACACTCTAGTAATTTTATAATCATTAGCTATAAAGTAATACAGGTAATGCAATAAATAACTTTTAAGTCATCATTGCTTAACGATATTTATCAATACCATTTTTACTTTCCCCTTTTCATTTCTCTTTTTCCTCCCTTTGAGTATTTTAATATTTAATTAATAAAATTCTAATATTGCTTTCATTTAAAGGAGCTAAGTATTTAAACTTATTATCTTTAATAAAATTTTAAGACTATTATCTAATTCCTCTTCTTTCATTCCTTTTTGCATCGATTCGGGACTTATCTTGAGCAGACTTCAACTTTGGGATTAATCTTAATATTTAAGAGAAGCTTTGAATTAATCAAATACATATTTTAATTTCATAACCAGCTGTTATTTGGGACTTTTCTTGTGAATCCTTGCAAATCTGGATATTTTATTCCAATTCAAGTTAAGAACTTAAATGTATTAACTTTAATAAAATTTTAAGACAGTTTAACAATTTCTCTTCCTTTATTCCTTCATACCACAATTCGGACTAATCCTAAGCAGATAATTCTTAAAATTTGGCAAAAGTTATCCATTAATTAGACACATATTTTTATTCCATAATCAGTGGTTATTATTTAGTACTGTCTCGGTTCATCTTGAATGTCTGGATACTGTATTCGAATACAAATATATACGGAAAAAATAATTTTTTCTTATTAATCCTAAACATTGAGATACTTTTAATGTGTGATAATACGATATTGTACTGATTAATTTGAAACGTTTCAGCTCTTTAGTTGGATGCCAATATTTATTCTAGAAAGATTTCTTCAATTCTTATCTTGAAGAAGATTTTGGTATTTCTCAATCTGGAATAATACAATAGAAATAATACAAATTCCTTGAAAATCTGGCACATATTTTCATTCCATAGTCATATTTTCCTTTCATAGTTTGGTACTATTCCTATTAATTTAGGATGCCTGGGGACTTTATTCTAATGCAAATATTACAAAAAGAAGAAAACCAAAGATTTGTTTCTTAATTAATCCTGAAATATCTGATACTTTTAAACCAAGATAAGGAAATTGTTTAATACAAATTCCGTATTAAACTTATATACATTTTTATTTCTTGACCAGCAGTCAGAGTTCAGAATAGTCCCATCCCATCCGAAGCACCTAAGGTACTTTATTCTAATGCAGATATATATGGCTAAAAAGAAAGAAATAGTTTTTCTCCATATATTCAAACTTATTGCAGTTGAGAAGTGCTTAAATTAACAGAAAAAACCATAAGTCATCCGATCTAATGTAGATTTTCAAGTGAACCCATTTTGTTCTTCTTGTACCATAACTGTAAAGATCTTGGCCCTGGTCCCGTTTTCCGTGCGGGTTATAAATTGGAAGGAAGATTATAGAGAACAAAGGGGGACTTTTGTGTGCGGCTGCTGTTTCTCTTGTTCGTGTATTTTTTTTTTGGGGGGGGGAAGTATAACAGAAGGACCTTAGGAAAAGATAAAGAAAGAAAGAAAAGAATAAATGAAGCAGAGAAAAAAAATGTTTGAATGCACTAAACAAGAAATGAAAGGAAGAACAAAACATAAACGGTACCATAAAAACATTTTCCCCTTCTTTAAAAAGAAGAGGGAAGGAGCAAGTCCATGGGAAATTTCAACACCTGGACTCGGGTCAATATTTTCCCAGCATTAGACCGTCTCTTCGGTTCATCGAAAGAAACGGGAAAAATGATGTACAGAGGAAAAAATTGCGAAATTCTATATAAAATTCTTTAAATCGCACGAAGAGATATTTGTTGTTTACAGTTACGAATAATTATTGTAATGGTTCATTTTATTAGTTATCAGCTATCGGTGGAAAGCAAATATAATGTTTTCACAGGGTATTTCAAATATTAACAAATGATAACGGTAGTAATGAATATTTTAAATCTTTCTTTTCTTTGCCCGCAATACAGGGGGACATTATTAAACTCATTCAAAATAAATGTTGCGTGTTCCCTTGGTTGGGTAATAGCTGTCATCACGCTATATCTGATGGCTGTATCACAGCAAAAATATCTTTCTAACTTTTTGTAATCAATATTATAAAATAGAACTAAAGTTGAATAAAAATCCAATCTGTATTAATGAATCTATTCCCTAAGCTTCACTGAATGAGCAAGGTAAATTATAGTATGCAATTTTCTGCCCGTGTATAGCTTGATCAGCAACAATCTGCAAGTTTAGGATCAGATGGATTCCTAGAATTTTTTCAATAATAAAGGTATTGTCACTTTTCCAAGCATAAAAATTATAGACTTTGGGATTGATTAGATTTTTGAGATTTTTAAATTCAGAATCTATAATATGAGTGTTTTGTTTTTCGTAACGTAAGAAAAAAATTGAGTAAGCATTTTAGTTACTTTCACAATTCCTACTATTAGTTCACACCCTTCCTATATATATTTATATATCTTTTTCAAATTTTCAATCGTTCATAAAATACTTTTTATTCATCCACTCAAGTTCAAATACATTTTTCGAAACTTGCAGTGAATGACACGCGATGTTAATTCAGTTTTTTTCAAATATTAATTCATCTACTAAATTTAATTCATTTTCAATATTTTAAATGGAGTTTTAACAGTTTGTAATGAGAATTGAAATCGACAGGCAGTAGCTCAATCGGTAAAATGCGAGAATTTCAGTATTTTTCATTGGAAGATAAAGAATGTGGGTTCAATTCTTGCGAACAACATTGATTTTTTGATTAATCATTTATATTAGTTGTAATTATTTAAAAAATAACTGAAATAAATTGTTTTTTATTGTTGACTTAAGTAAGAATTGCCTTTAAAATATTTTTTTATTATTTGTTTATCAATAGATTGAACACAATAATTGACACAAAACTCCGCATTTAATATCCTTAACATGTACCAAATTTCATTTATCTAAGCAATTAAGTGTTTCAATTATAGTATTTATATAAACACAAATGACATACATCATACCTAGAACAGATTTGTTTACTTCAAAACTGAATTAATATCCATTTTAGAAGTTGAAATTATGTATCAAATTTTAATGATTTAGTTTGATTCAGTATCTGTTTTTCAGCAGACTCAAAATCCGTATGAATTATTCAATACCCTCTTCGTTCAGATTCTAAACAACGTGAAGGTAGTTTATAACAGAAAACACAACTATTTGGCAAAATCTTGTATTAAATTCTTTAAATTGTACCGAGAGATATTTGTTGTTTTCAGATCTGTAAAAAAATAGAAAGCTAAAAATGCGCATATACAATATACCCCAAATGTATTCAAACTTTTAAAACGAAAAACTATTTTAACCTTAAACTGAATTCGAATATAAAGAACTGTATTTTTTTCCATATCGTTTGACCGTGATTTTCTTTATTTTTTTCATTTATCTAAAAAGTCGATTTTCTTTTTTTAAATAAAAATGAAAGAGGCAAAGATAAAAGGATTTTTATGAATAATATGTCCATTGAAAATATTTCTGATCTATCCATAACTAAAGTTATTTTCTGTCGCTTTTTTTATTTTTGCATTTTGGCGACGTTTAAAAAAATCTTTACTTGCTGATTTCTCTGGGTTTTAAAATGACTCAAAGCTCTAAGGAAATAAGACAACATTCTATAAATAATTTTTATACTTATCATCAAAGATTACATTAAGCATATTGCTAAATTAGTAAATTTATCTCTTTATACAACCAGTATGTCATAAAACACTTTTAAGACGATGATGATGGGTCCGCGTTACCACAGAAGAGGTAAAGACCTCTGAGCCCCCCAAATAGAAGTCTGACTTTTAGCTCATATGAAGATGATACTCACACATTCATTTACACAAACTACTTTACAGAGGGGTGAGGGTTCTTTCACACTCTTCATAAATAGAACTCGGAAGACCAACCAGGCTTGAACCAGTACTCGAATCTTGGACGCACAAATTACGGAGAAGACGTGTATCCTTTTAGGATTAATCAAGCTCAGAAAAGATCGCTCAACAAAATTAACAAGACATACTACGGAATTTAAAATCAAAACATTTGTGTGCTGCAAAGATTTCTGGTGAATTTTAAGAAAATGTTTTCTTTTTTTAATTTCACTCGAAGCTCAATCAGCTGAATTATTTGGGCACTTTTCCGATTATTACAAAAGCCCCCTTTTAATCTGTCGTAGCCTGTTCAATTCGCGGTCGCACACAAACTTTGATTCCCCGAGCATTTATTCAAACACTAAGTCCTTTGATGCATTTCTCTTCGGTAATCACCTCAGACACACTTGTAGGGAGACGATCACAGACCGCCGAGTGCAAGAAGTGGAGTTACACCAGGTAAATAGACGAAACGTGCTAGGATTCGGTAATGCTCGCCAGGCGTATCTTGTGGGCCTTATCAACAAGCCCCGGGTTTCTCTTTAGTCGGAATCAAGTTGAGAAATCGTAACAATAAGTGAAGGGAATTAAGTCCAGAAGCGAACCAATGTCTAGAAGAATTTATGTTGTTTATATTCGGGAATTTATCTAATTATCACATTAATCGTTTAAAATGTGGTTGGATTGCGAATAGTTTATTTTTATTCGGTTCTTACAAATGAGAACTGCCCACATAGCGAACGATAAAGGAAATTTTATTCACTCGTTATCGAGCAATATTTCTCTACAATCGATTTATTTTCATTGTTCTGAATATTTTTTAAACCTTATATTGAATTTTTTATATCTAAACATTCTAAATTTCTACCATTTAGTGAGTGTTTAGAACATAAAAACATTTTGTCCTTTACATGTTTTGTTCTTTTGATCCGAATTTCACCAAATACAAGAGTGCCGTGGTAGCCTAGTCATAAGGAATCGACTCGGGAACCGTAGGATATCAGGTTCAAGCCCCGATTTCACAGAAGAACTATCGTGTAAGGGGGTCTGTTGCGTGTTAATTCGTCAGGGCCACTTATGTGGTGTAGTGAAGGGGTGTCAGCTTAAGTGTCATCCTTGTCATCTGACCATGGCTCAACATTACGAGGTTCGTTCCCAGATTAACCCTAGTGTTTCTTTACAGCTGGTCGTTAATATAACTAAAACTAAACAAAATTCACCAAAAACAAATACTACATGCTAGTAATTCACCTCTTCAGAGGTCTTTGGGAACGGGATTCTTTTAGGTCTATTATTACCCCTCCCATTTCCGAAACACATGCGTTTATGGGTTTTTAATTTAATTTCCATATAAATAGTTTTAAGCAGAAAATATGGAACAAAACTTTTTATTACTCGTCATTATTTAGAAAGCTGGCTTCAATACCTAGTGCCTAAAATGTATCAAAAGTATAAAAAGTAACAAAATTTTCTTTAACAAAATTTAAATAATCTTTAATCATATATTTCGACTTTTTTTATTTATGAAGCAGAGTATTTTTTTAACTACAAAGCAACATAGTAAAACAATTACAAAAAATAATTAACATTTTCTAAGGCCATGGAATATACACTTCACTACGTATTCATCAATCTTTGGGTCGAATTATGTTGGCAAGAGTTGTAGCAAATTTTTTAGTAATCCAGAAAACTTAGATGTTTAGGTTCCTTATCTCACCAAAATGATATGTCTTGATTTGTTACTTAATTATCAATCAACAAATCTCCTTAATTAATCTAATTAAATTTATAAGTTAAATGAATCACTTTTCTTAAGACACTTATTATTAAGACAAATTATTGTAATTTATCATGATTAGAAAAAAATTGGCCTTTTAAAGGCTTGATTAGGATCAGATTGGAATAAAGTTCCAAAATTTGAGGATACTTGGTTTTAAAAATTTAAAACTCCAAAGCCCAAAATCAAACTATTCTGAGAAATGCCCTAATTTCGAACCCCTCAAACAGTTGCCAACTTTACCTATTGAATAATCTGACTGTTATTGAAGGCCAATAAGATGATGTGGAAAGAATTTCATTCTGTGTGCCAGACTAAGCAAATTTTCGCAATAGCAAACTAAAATTTCTTCGAATATCTTTTAGTTCCTAATTACTTTGCTGCTTCCATTGAAAGATAACCAACTTTATAGCATTTTAATTCTTCGCTCAATCACAAATCAAACTTCAGAACGCTTTACAAAATACCTGCTTAAAGAAAAAATAAGTGCAGAAAATTTCAACAAATCAGTGTGAAGTAAACATCTGCACCCTTGTTCAAACAAATACTTTAAAAAAGAAATTTCAAGAAAGATCTCAGCTTTTCCATACATTGAAATTACCCATTCGAAAAGAACTTGAAACGGCATTGGAATATTTGGAACAAAGGTAGAGGGGGGGAGTGAGGAATTTCAAGTCTGGTGATTTGTGCCCATTGGAGAACATCATTTGAGAAGTGCAAACGATTCTTTTATTTTTGAGTTCTTTCCCCACCCCCACCCTCCCTTCAGATTTATCGATTGAGTACTCCGAGAGGGATTTTAAACAATAGACTTTTATTCCGCGTCGTTTCGTAATCGTCGGAAACAGCCCCTAAAAGAACCCTAATGAAAGAATATAAGGAGAGGGTTTACCTGAGGGCTAGATGAAGGGGAAGAGAGGAGGGGGGGCTTCTATGTGCAGACGACAATAGGTGGCTGAAAGCGAGGTGAAACTCACCTGCACCGCTGCATGGAATTTCATCTGTTCTTTAATTAGTTTTCTCCATTGTAAGCCGATGAAGGGGCAGAAATCTGTAAATTGTTAAATAGGTGATGAATAATGTGTTCGACAGGAGATTGTTTCAGCTCATTAGTTATTTAAGATTTTGTGATCGGATTGTCTCGGCGATGCGATAACGAGGAGTCTCGATACATGTTCCCGTAAGATTTCTTCTGTGCCGCGATAATGTGTTATTTTGGTTTTAATGCTGTAACAAGTTTCGTGCTCTTCCCTTTGTCGAGCATCAGATGGTTTTGCATGAAGGGAAGTTAGATTTGACAAATGGATAACGCAAACTTACTATTGAATGAGATGAGGATGTGCCAAAGATTTTTAATATGATAATATTCTTAATTTGACAATCTGTCTCCTTTCAAATTTAAATCTTATCTAGAATAATTTTCTAGATCCAGGTAATTCAACTGGGTTAACAGTCTAGAATTACAATGGTCAGCTTAATGTGCGATTGCCTTACATGATCCATACGGTTATGTAAAAAAATAATTCATTCCCATTTTTAATATCCTCTAATATCATTTTTTGTTATGTGTTGATAATTGTTTTTTTGAATTGGTTTTTGCCTTATATGTTTTTAATTTTTGGAAATTTAGTTGTGTGTGATAGCCTTTATCCTAAATTTTTTCCTAGCTTATTGCGTCTCATTTGTTATTTATGTATTGATTTTAATATAATGCCTTCTTGTTTGTATGTTTTTATGCACTTATTTGCTGTTGCATGTCCCCCTTGGGCAGCAGTGCTAGACTAGGTCCATGACTGGATGGGGAAAGGTTGCAGCCTCTGTTAGTCACAAGGACCAGAGCTCCTAGAAATAGGTGGAGGACCGACTTATCTCTATGACATAAATTTGCTTGCACAGGTACACATCTCACAGATAGCACACAGAAGAACACCCATGTCCTAACCGGGACTCCAAGAACCGGAAGAAGACGCGCTATATCTGTGCCAAAAAAGCCGGCATGCGCTAATTTGCATTAATGTCTGTAGAATTTAACACCAATGTCTCAGATTACTAACCTTTTAATTGGGAAAACCTGTCGGACATTACTTTTGAAAACTTGAAGAAAAACTCTTTTCCTTACTTGTCTTAAAAAGACCAGATAGCTAGATAAATGGTCGTCTATGAAGTCTTGCTTTCTCGAATAATTTATGTCCGCTACTCTATGTAAATAGTTGTAAAGATTTCGGTCATAAGAGCATTAAATAATGTTATGTTATTTGTTTAAATTAAACCAAATGTCCCTCAAAGAATTAAATTTTTAATTCAATAAATATAGACAAATAAATACTAAAGCATTACTTACAACAATATTTCAGGACTGCAGATTTGAATTCCAATTGTTTTTTTCTCTTTCTCTCTCTCGCATGCCTCACACTTTCCCCCAAATATGCTCGTATAATAGCACTATACAATCTTAAAGAAAAGAATTGTTTTCGAGTTACTTTAAAAGTTTCATTTTTTTTCTGTTTATAATAATTTGTTTGATTTCGAAACATAAAAAAATTAGGAATGTTATAATAATAATGTAAAACCATTAATAATAATGTAAAATTTATTTCATTATAATGATCCATTTGTTTCTAGTAATGGAATAATATAGTGTTTTTCTTTAGAATAATCGACTAATTTAAAATTAAAGAGGGTCCGTAAGAAAAACTAATAATAAAACTATTTTCAATTTAAAGCAATTAATAAAACATTACTAAATTAATTTTATTGCTTTTCCAATATCTTTTCCTAAAGGCTGTCTTTATGTAGTACATATCGATTAAAGTATAGTAATTGTCTAGAAAAAAAATCAATATCTTAAGAAATTTTTAGAACAGCTTTTGTCCCCCCTTTTGTCGATTGCGCCATCGTATCAATTAACTAATGCGCAATAAAGTTACATTTTATCATCATTTATCATTCTTGACACCTTTTATTTGTCCAATAATAATAAATTAAAATTTATGAGTCCCAGAGTGATGATAGATGTCTTTTTTTTTACTTTTTGCTCTTAAAAAGCAATATCCATTAATTGCTCCGCTTTTGTTAACTTAAGAAATCATTTAAAAAGAATTTAAGAGGAACTTTTTTTTGTTAGTCGATTCATTTTGATTTCTACAACACTTATTTGCTTTTCATTTTTTGTTTTTAGTATTCTCAAACGGAACTGAAGCAAAATTGTAACGATTGATTTTTTTTAATGAATTTTGCTTTTAATTTGAATAGAAAGAAAGGAAAAACATTTTAAAACAAATAGTTGTTTTTATGAAAAAAATGCGGAATATATGAAACCAAGAGAGAAGTAAAAATAATGCTATATTTTATAACACATGGATTATTGATATTTTATCAAAATTAAAGTATTTTCCTTCTTTATTCACATAATATTCATCTAAATATCAGGAATGAAGCTGTAAACTTGTTAAGTTTTAAAAATCCCAAAAAGGCATATTATGGAATTTTATTCATATTTTTATTGTTCAAGTCGAACACCATAATAATTCAATTATTCCTTTAAAATAATAAGATTTATTATATATTTTTAATTACTCAGTTTTACAAAACTTCATATTTTTTTTGGTTAGCTTTTAGATTTTCGTCGATATTAAATCCAGTCTCAATTATAGTCCATCATTGTAAACTTTAATGTGTCATCCATTAAATAAATTATATGGAGATTGATTTAAACCTTTAATAGAATTCGATTAATTTTGATTGATTAACCGTTATCAGTTATAATGCTATTACCGGAATCAAAAACTCCATTGTTTCCTTAAACAGCATTAATAGTCAAGAAATAGATTGCTTTATGAAAACAATGTGATGGTTAAAAACTTAACATCATAATATAACGAGGGACAAATTTTCTATTTTTCTTTTTGATACTGTATATATTATTTTTGGAAGTGGATCTCATAGTAGCAGACTGTAGGAACTTAGTATCCACTTTACCAATAGAATAACATTTGCATGCATCTTTAAGGTGGAAAAAGTCTGTACAATCAAAAGCATTTGTTTTAAAAATAAAGAAACCTTTTAAAGCAAAATCAAGCAATTCAGTTAAAAAAATCCGTCAGTTGTAAGATCTTATGTCATTTATATAGAAAGTAAAAACATAATGCATCATTTTCAACTGACTGCTAACTTGTGCAATCAACTAACAATAGCTAAATGAGTGACAAACGAAACCCTTTCATCAATGGAACGGAATATTACATTGCATAACCAATGAATAAAAACGAAAGTACAAAGAGACAAACACAATCTTACTACAAAACAGTTTGTATATTGAAAAAAATTCAGATATATTCCCTGAATCAATAATACATTATCAAAAAACATATTTTGATTTTATGTTTAATATTTTCAATTATAAACCCTCCGATTGTGCATTTTTTAAGAACCCTTTATTTAGATTTATTATTTGAAAATTAATTCAAATATTTTTCAAACAAAAAGAACTGATATTATATGTTACACGATAATAATATTATGTAATAAAAATTGGTAATCGAAAAAATAAACATTCTAAACTGCGAAAAATGCCGGATGCAATAAAAAATGGACTGATTGGAAACGCTCTGAATGATGAACTAGGTATTAACCCTTTGCAATCCGAGAAATAATTAGATGCAAAACTATTCATCTAATACAAAGATTTGTTTATTGCTATGAAAAGAAAATATGCATTATTCTTTTAAGTCAAATTTCTTTGAAAAACAAATATACATCTCTTTACCATTATGTAGGTGTTTTTAACAATTAAATTTGAAAAATAAATAAACAAAACGCCAAAATGATGCACAATCTTGAAGGGTGAGTCAGAGCCACCATCGGAGTGCAAAGGGTTAAATTAATTCTCTATCTATGTAACTAACGGATGCACAAAACTAGGAATATTTTATATATTAAGGTATTTAGGAAATAACGTCAAGACTGATTTTTAGGATAGGAGTTTTAGATATGATTAGATATGATCTATGATTTTTTTAGATTTGTCATCAGATGCCACTTTTTTATTCGCTGACTGATTTCAAGACTATCTTTAACAAACTCACAAGCATCTCAAGACAATACAATTCATTAAACCTAGAAAAAATCTTTCTAGGAACTTTACCGAATTCCTCTCCAGAAACTTGTCCACCCCTGAGCCAAGCGGAAAACGAATCTTCAAAACTCTATCTATCCATAATTATTCTCAATCAATCCCCCCCCCCGGGCGATGAACGATTCCCATCTGCAAAGAGAGATTCGACGAAATCCCTCCCTTCATCTTCTCTAAAATACGATTCACTTTTCGTGTCATCGAACAGATATCGATTTGGGGAGGAAGTCCGTTCCGTCGTCGAATTGGCCCGCAGCTAGCGGCAAATGGATCAAAGAATGCATAATCTGAGCAAAGAATCTCTGGCCCATCCGTCGGATTTGAAGTGCGGACCTCACTCCCCCGGCGGCCACGAGACCGTCGTTGGGAACGGCCTGCTTTATCTTTGTTCCAGCGTCTGCCGAACTTTTTTTCTCTCTCCTCTCCCTCTTGTTTCCGAAGGGCTTCTTCTCCTTCTTTGTGGGCCATAAAATTGTTGAGAGCCATCCGAGAGATGACAGTGTCATCACCATCATTTAGAATAACTCTCGTGGCAGCAGAGGATGTGTTTCACCCAGATGGTGCCGCTGGGATTCACCAAAAATGGCTCAGAGACGCTATGGCATAAATTCATCATGTTTCATAACTTTTAAAAAAAGGAATTTTTTTTCTCTGTATTTTATTCTGAATATTTTCTTATGAAGACATATGACCCGAGCAGTCGTTCACTCCAGCTGACCCTGGCAATAACCATTCACATTTATTTCTGTAGTGTATTTTGAGTTTCCCTTTTTGGTGTAAGAAGTATGCATGAAGAAAGTAAAGAAATCATCAAAACAATTGGCACTGGGACTTTGAAAAGTCTTCTGATATTTCTAAGCGAGTAATTCTTGAATTTTATCTGTTTGACTGAGACTACGGTAATTCAAAAGGTACTTGATGAAATTTGGTGCTCAATCTTTATCCAGAAAGCACCTATCTGTATAAAATTTTCTATGAATCCATCAATCAGAAGCCTGCCTGCCTTTTTGCCCATCTCTGTGCAATAAGTATGATAACTTAAAAACATAATGAAATTTGTATATTATTTTGTTACAATTGTAGTTTTGTCGCTTATTTTGAACTGAATCTATCAAAAAGTCTATTTTTTGTTTGCTTGCTTGCCTTTACATTTGTGAGCGTAACGACTCAAAAATAAGTGAAGCTGTGTTAATAAAATATATTTCACTCCTTGGAAACCTGATTTGTATCTATATTTGATTCAATAATTTAAATGCTAAAAATTTGATATACATAACCATATCTTCCATTTTATTTTGAAGTTAAACAAAAGCTTTACTATATTTGGTTAATTTGAAAAGATATGAGATTCAAGGAATCGTGGATGAGATGCAGGGATTTTTCATTGCTTAGAAGGGCTAAATACTCCTAAATTGATTCCGCTGTAGATTCGTCGAATGTTTAATCCTATATACTTTTCAATGCTATTTTCTATTCATTTCTACTCTCTTTCTCCCCAGGGGGTACCTCGAAATGTGGGTGAGATGCTTCCGACATGGTGATTGGATCTCACCATCTTGGAGGGAACACCGATAGGTGGGAGTTTGGCTCCTCCCTTTGATGACGGGATGTACTTCCTATGGGAAGGGTTGCACAGCGGCTGGTGTTGGCTCTTAGGGCTCAATCACAGTTCCAGAAAATGTTGCGGCAGTTCGATCATTCATTTTAATGGTTTATTAAGTGGGCCTTCAAGCGGGTCTTGTATAACTTCCCTTTTATGCAATTCTTTTTCAGTGAAAAACAAATTTGATAAAAGGTGACATTTGTTCAAATTTAATTTTTGGGTATAGAATGAAATTTGAATAATATAAAATACCTTGTTTCACCTAATTTGTCTTAATAAGAATATCGCTGCTTTGAAAGGAGGCAGTTGATTCTCCATGACCGAATGGTTATCACACTGGTCTCGTCATCAGGAGGTCGAGAATTCGAATCCAGCTAGCGACAATAAAATTGATACTTTATGTAAATATATTATTGCTTATTAAGGAATTAATATTATTTAGCTCCTTAATTTTTCTCCTTCATTTCGAGTTCCAGAAGATTCTGGGCCTTTCTTTAATTTACCAGGAAAGTACTGAGGACTTTCCTTATTGTCTCCAAAAAAGTATTCTAGAATTTATACTGCTAGTATAAAAGCCGAAGATCCCTCAGTCACGGTGTTGTGAGTTCAGAGCTGTGCAGATTTTGCATTTGTATTTCGCTCATTGAGTGGAATTACTAAACTGGTTCAACTTTACTTACTGTGCGTCTTTGAGCTCCGCGGTAAAGTTTTAATTTCTATCAAACAAGAATTTTTGAACAGAAATCATATATATATATATATATATATATATATATTCAGTTTTCTAAGTCTAAATTCATGAATATAAAAACTTCGGAAATTTATAAACCAACAATATCAGATAAAAATTGTAACAGACTTTACTTCGTTTCCGTTTTCGGTTCTTCTTTGTTTGAAAAAAGGTTTTTGTGGGTGCTATTGAAGAAAGAGAAGATTAAATCTTTGTTTTAGCTGTATATTAAAAATATAACATGTTTGGAAAATATTAAAATAAATAGAAGCGGCTTTAAGCTTTTTGATAAGCTCACTAAGCACACTATTAATGTCCTTCTTTAGATAAACTGATCTATTCATTTTTGAATTTCAGCTCATCTTTTAACCTTACATTACGTTCAGGTTTTACGTTAGGTTATTATTTTAACAATTTCGTGAAGATGTATAGGTTATTATGTGTTTATTTGTGACGTGACAGAATGACATCCGCATTTTTATTGTTCGTTTTAGGATTTCTAGGCTAACTCTTTTTGGTGTTTGTATTCTAATAAGGGATGGTATGCAGAAAGGCGATCGGTAATTACACCTCATAATACCGCAAATATTCTGAGTGAACCCTACTGCTAAATATAAACATGTCCTCTTTTCCTCTATCTCCTTTTCTTAATAAAATAAACACTTCCTCAATTGCATACAGAGTTTCCAAATCTGCCAATAAATGGTACACATTATTATCTAAACAAATGTCGTTGTTTATAATTAATATAAAAGTAAATGAGTGGCCGTAGTAATAGTAATCTGACCTGTTACATTTAATTCAATAGTGGTAACATTTTATAATTCATAAAAACTATACTTTCTACAAATTCGTTATGTAATTAGGAAAATAACAGCTTTTATTTGCTGATCTGCTGCTTCACCTCTCAGCTCAACTGCCATAGGCAGCTGCCTACTTCACGTATTTGGAAAATCTATCACTGAATACATAGTTGAGAGTAGCCTGAGAATAAATAGTACACACTATGATTTAACCATTTTTCTCCTGACGGTACATATAAGAACAATTTAAATCTGGATTATATTTTCGTAATATGTCTATTTTTGCCAATGATATTTTAAAAAACACGAAGAATGTAACCCAAATAGCAAGAAGTTAATATAAGCTAAAAGTTGGAATGAATTTTTTAAAATTAATAATTAAATTAATTAAGATATTTCTATTAATTAAAAATTTTCTCTTGGGTTCTTTGGGATTATTCTGTACGGGAATTTAACTATAGTGCAAAACTGAATTTGAAAAATTGATGGCAATATAATTAAGTAGAAAAGAGATAAACAAATAGCGATGTTTATAAATATTGTAAAGATAACTAAGTGAAAGAAATGCAATATATAGTAAATAGATGAATTTTATTTGATTCACCGTTAATATACACTGGTGGACAAAATTAAGAGACGGAGGCATTTCTCCAAATATCTCGAGAAATACTGGATAAAAATAAATGAAATTTGGTATGGATATAACTTATAGTATGACAAAAATGTGTGCAAAGCAAAAAATAGTTGTACCATTCAATGGTAAGAGCTATTGCCAAAAATCCAATGTGGACTGAGCTCCATGGTGAAAGATGGCAATGAAAGTGAGGCTTGTATGGTATGTGGTTGCCTCTGACAGATAAACAGCATGCACAACGAGTATGCATGCTATTAATAAGAGATTCAAGGAGTGATTGTGGAAGACCCTCCTACTTCTCTACCAGAGCAGTTTTTAACTCCGGAAGGTTTCTAGGTGGGGTTGAAGTATCACAACAGGTATTCCAAAAGCATCCCAATCACGTTCAACGAGGTCAAGGTTAGGAGATTTGGCTGGCCAGTCCATTCGATAAATATCTTCGCTTTTCATATACTCTTCAACCACGACAGCCCTATGTGGTCGGGCATTGTCGTCCATAAAAATGAATTCGGGGTTAACAGAACCCATGAAAAGACGTACATAGGGTTGTAGAATCTCCTGCCTGTATCTCTGGAAATTCACTGGACCAGTGTCAAATAATTGCATGTCAAATAGCTTGCATGATCCCTGCCCAAACCATCAGTCTTCCACCAGCATAATGATCACTTTCCATGATGTTACTGGGATGATACTGGGTCTCAGGCTCTCTCCATATGAATATTCACAGAGAATCAGGTTGTAGACTGACTCTGGTCTTCTCTGTCAAAAGAACATTAGCACATTGGAGTTGTGTCCAGTGTTGACGCTGCCGCACCATTATACACGCTCTCTTTTGTGGAAAAGAGTGAGTGGGATGCAAATAGTGGGTTTCCTGACATACAACCCTCTATCACCAAGTCTCCTGGCAACTGTCTTCCTTGAAACTATTATTTCTGTGGCAGCAGTGAGGTCCGTAGACAGTTGTGTCACTGTAGACGTCCTCTGGCGCTTGGCTGTAAGTAACAAATACTGGTCTTCATTGGGCGTTGTTGCTTTCGGACGACCTAGTCCTGGTCTTCTGGACACTGTCCCACTGTTTTTAAACTGACTACACAAATTTAAAATAACGCTTGGAGTTACACCCAATTCCCTAGCAACCTGAGCATGGGATTGAGTCCATTTCCTTGGACCTGGGGTTGGGACTTGAGTCTACCAACAATTCTCCACCTCATACCTTCATCTAAAATCAACAAAATCAACAAAAACGGAAAATCAACAAACAGTAACAACAACATTATTCAAGAAACACAATATAAATCTCTTTTGTGTTGTAGAATGGAATGAGTTGAGCAGCTGGCTGCAGACTTTTATACCTCCTGCTGGCTTAGAAACGCCCACAAAAATACGTAAACTCATCTCAGTGACGCTAGTGCCGTCGTGTTATCATATGGCAACCAACTATTATTTGATGTTTTCCGAGAAATGTGTGAAAATGCCTCCCATTTCTTAAGTTTGTCCACCAGTGTATTATAATTCACAAAAATTATAACTTTTACAAATTTATTTTTCAGTGAAGTAAATAGCTGCTTTTCTCTATCGATCTGCCTACAATCCCCCTCAGGGAATATAGGCAGCTGCCTACCTTACGTTATCAGAAAATCTACCACTGAATATATAGTTTATAACAATGCTGAATTCATAGAATGTATCCGTAAGACGTTAAAATAAATAATAATTGATAATAAGTAATGACTTTGAACTGTTACCAAAATCTGATCGTGATAATGTAATTAAAAAAAAGTGAATTCCCAACCGTTCGCCCTCAGACCTTAGTTAATGCGTTCTAATTATGAAGCATTTGCATTTAATCAGTGCCCTAAATGAATAATAGGGCCATGATATGCATAAAAATAGGTGCTGCAATAACAGCGTGGATTGTTTCCGAAGTCTGGAGCATTCAAATCAGAGTCTGACAGAATAATTGCACCTTCCGTCTGCGGCCACTCGGCTGCACGGTGAGGAGGTGACTCCCAGAGGACTAATAATGAGCAGATGCGTTTGAAATCACGTAGAGTAATCAGGATTTGTCGACTGACATCTAAAATGGCGAGGTGCGATCAGTTTCCTCGAAATTAATTCAAACAAACAGTCACACCAAGATGTTCAGAATTTCAATACCGGTAGGAATACCCCAATACCGGTAGGAATGCATTCCTCCTCGCAAAGTGAGATATTTAGCTTACAAAAGCTTCTTGGAAGGGAGGTTTCTGTTTCAAGGTGGAACGCATAGAAGACAACGAACAAAATCGGTAAATTTATCCAAATTAGATTGTGATGGTGTGGTTTTATTTGTTGCAATAAAATTTATTCTTTCTAACGAGATATTCTTAAAGTACGCGATTTGAATTTTATTTTGAGAATTCATACTCTACGTACCATATAGGAGCAAAAAGGTGATTATGTCACAACAGGAATGTAAGAAAAACGTCAAAATTAAATGTAAAATACCACTCCTAAATATAAGATGCCGCATAAAATACCAAAATTTGTAAAGAAAATCCTTTTTCTTTTAATCACGTATTTCTGATGTCACGCTCTCTCTCTCTCTCTCTCTCTCTCTCTCTCTCTCTCTCTATATATATATATATATATATATATATATATATATAATTAAAAAATATTCTTAAATTTAACTTCAATGAAAATATTAGCGTTTTGCATTCGTCAGTTTTATGCTAAATATTTGTTAAAGATTTTCTTGATGTATTATTATTCCACATAATATATAAGATACTAAGTGTTACGTATGTAAAAAATGAATACGAATATATAAATTATGTCTGAAGAGTAATGTAATCTCTTTATAAGAAGTCTCGTGTAATAAATAAGTGAAAATGTTTTGGGATACAATAAAAACATTTCTAAACTATTCTATCTGGTTCAGGAAAAATAGCTGAAACGGTAAAAATCTGTTCATTGAAAACACTCGTAATAAATGAAGCCATTTCTAGCCATTTTTTGATAGTTAAAAGATATTTCAAGAAATTTTATCATTTGGAATTTAAGTAATCACATGTTAATATCTATCGCTTTGATATAATGTATTTATATTTAATTAATAAAAAAATGTATTAGCGTGATATCGTTTTTCCAGAGTAAACCATCACTCAATGGGATTTTTTTGAAGTCTCCTCTGAATTCTAATTGCTGTAATACCGAATTTTCCTCATTACAATATGGCAAAATAATATTAAATCACTATAAGTGATAATGATTATTATACCTACAATTAATATACACTACTGTAATATGAACTGCCATTTATGATAACAACTATTATATCTACTACTAATATACACTACTATAATATGTACTACTGTATATGAATCGAGATGTCGGTTTAAATTTACGCGGTCTTATTTTTTCTCAAAGCAACCATCGTGTTTTATTAAAAGGATTGATAATTCTTAATTTACACAGTATCTTTTAAAACGAGAAATGTTTTGACATTTTTTTAAAGATTAGTTTAGACTTAGTTTTAGATTAAATATAATAAATAACTACAGAAAGTTCTAGAAAAATGTTTGTTTTATTCATAAAAATTGTAAACTAAATAGTAATTTATATTCTTAAATAAAATAAAAAATATTAAATGTTGTCTGGCAATATTTAATGCATCGAATTGCAAAAGAGATTTAGTAATATCTTTTCATTCACATATTCGCTAATGCTTATCAGCATCAAATATTTAATCTATTCAATGCACATAATTCCTATCTAGTACAATGCAAACAAAGCGCTAATCTGTTGAACCACCTGCCAATTCTCACAAAACACGAATTTTATTTGATCACTTTGAGGTAGTTTAATAAATCCGCACATTTATGATATGGTTATTAGGATGATAATATCAATGAAAAGAAAGAAAGACAGGCCCTCAGGAAATCTTTACTAATTACTTGATATTTAGAATAGAAAAATCATCCGCAATAATAATTACCTTTTTTATTATTAAAAAGCAATCATTTTGAGTTGGAATAAGTTTTTTTTTCATTTTATAATTTTTATGACTAAAATTAAGAATTATGTAATAAATATCTTTGGCATTTTCAGTAGAAAAATTCGAATACTTCAGAAATTCCATTAGTGAACAAAAAAGTATTAAATGTAATTTGATGGTAAAGTAATTGGACATATTAAAAATAAAGCAATTGGTAAGGCCATTTTAGGGTAATTTAGGGGTGATTGATAATACTAAAAATAAATCTCCTGTATATTTACTTTCAAAAAATAATATTGTAATTTACTTGAATTATAGTTTATTTTTAAGGTCCGCATAATAAAACTACATAACTGAAAATTTATTACATTCATGTAAAATCTGACCTTCAAAACATAAATAAGTTAAATAAACATACTATGCAAAGTGCATGTTTTGAGATTTTATAACAAAATTTTAAATAGATTTTAAAATTACTTTATTTTGGTAAGTATGCATTGCATAAGGCTTCTCAAAATTAAACTTTTAGAATGCTTCACCAGAATTATATTAAACTGAGTCAGTAAAGACTAAACATTAAAACATAAAGCCCCTTGATATTTCAAATATCGATTTGGCTTAGAGTTTAAAGCCTATATTTTTTTGAAATAAATTTATAAAAAAAAGCTTTATTAAATATATGCCATAATTAGGTATTCAGTATCAGAAAATTTTATTATGAAATTTAAATGCATTAAAAGTTGAGCTCATTCACCTTTTGATGAAAAAAACAGACACATTTAGATTTTCATGTATAAATTTACACGTTAAAGCAGTAAATTCCAAAATATGGAAGTGAGAATGTATGAGTTATTAGAAGTAAAACCTAATTAATAGAGCAAAACTTTAAAAAAGCAAGAGAACTACTCAGATTTTGTATATACATACATGAAACAACAATACAATAAGGTCATTAATTTAACCAAACTCTCTGCTAGTATTAAAAAAACAAACGTTTCCCTTAACAAAAGCTGTAGGTTAGTTTACATTCAAACATTCAGCATTAATTAATCTCCAAATACGAGTAATTTTTACTTTCTGTTAATGGTATGTCTGGTAAACTCTTGAAAGAATTCAGAAGGAATTCTTCGTTCGGATTTTTAAACATATACATAGTTTCAAAATTCTTAGTTTTCATGTCATTAGTCTTTTCCAAATGCAATATTCACAGGCACAAACGGAAAAAATATGTGTTTGAATTGAGAATTATTTTTCTTATCATCTGAGAAGTGAGATAAATTCCCATCTTCACGAGACAAAATATTTACTTTTTTAACAGACGCTTAATAAAGTTAGTAAATATAGAAAAAGAGAACTTTTCAAGAGTAAAGTTATTTAAATGAATTAAAAAATGCAAAGGAAATTCTGAAAAATAAATGGTGAAGCTTTATATAATATAAAGAAGCACTAACGATGGTGATAATAAGGCATATTTCTATTGTCCAACTTCACTAAATATTTTTTTCCTGATAAGAATGAAATATTTATTATAGTTGGATAAAAGAGTAATTTAATTTTGGATATATAGTCAAAAAAAAAAGCGGTACACAAACCATCACAGATTTTGTTACTTCAATCTCAAGTTTTTATTTGTCAATGTGCTAAACTTTTTTATATTTTAACTCGGCATTCGGATGGTGACTCTCATTCTCCATTCAAGTAAGTGCGTCATTTTGGCATTTTATCTCTTTAATTTTTAATTTGAATCTTTCAAAATACCTAAAAAATGACAAGAAAAGATGGAAAATAAATCGGGATAATATAAATTAAAGCAATAATATACACATATTTATTTTTAGAGCAGTGAGCTTACCTTTGTCTTAAGTGAATAAATATGCATCGAATTCACTTTTCCGAGAGCAAAAGGTTAATATTTACTTGAACTCATATTGAATTATTTTTATCATATGTCGTGATTCAATTTTCAACTATCTTACTTTGTTTCATCGATTACTATCTAATTCTAATGATTCTAGAGCTCTTTTTCTTTTTTCTTTTCTTATAAAGAGACACTACTATAAAATATACTAATAGAACTAATTATAATGCTAATTATAATTCTAGGATAATACTAATTATAATTCTAGGATAATAGTACTAATTATAATTCTAGGATTGAACATAGAAAAGGAATTTTGATTTTGGCCTTTCAAGGTAACTGCACTTCGATGATATTTGTTAATTTATCGCCAACAGATTTTAATCAGAGCTTCCCATGAATACCAGATATACTCCAAAAAATATACAAAGAATATAAAAGTAAGAATCTTTGTTTGAAATAATGAAAAATAAATTTATCTGAATCTTGATTCAACATACATATAATTGTATTACATATTTAGTATATATAATATATGTTATAGGGAGAAAACGTCTTTGAAAACTCGAACCAAATGGAATTTCTAAAGGAATCTGAGCCTTATTCGTTTCTTTGCCAATTCTAAAGTGATCACACAAAGTAAGATAGATTCCACCACTCAATCTTCAAGTTCGCATTTGTCCAGGTGTTGAAACTTTTATTATTCTACTTTAAATTCGATTTCACCGAAAAATGCACAGGAATAAAGCGAAACCATTCTTCAATCTCAGGAATATTATTTTCTTCATTCCCAGAGTGGGGAGGCTCTAATTATATATCCTTTCCAACTATCTGGAGTTTTGGACAGGAACCTCCTTTCGTCTCATTGAGTTATTTCCTGCCGCGAAGTGTAGGTTTTACAGATCTTTATTTGATCCTAAGTACCATTCCTCACCCCATTCCCTTTACAATTCCTTCAGGGGGGTGAAACAGGATCGAAAATTCATGACTCCAATAAATCCGGCAGGAGAAAAAGGAGTGGGCAGGATCCCTACCTGACATAAATTACTCGGCGGAGCTCTGACAGTTACCATGTTAAGGTTCGCTATTTGACTTGTTCTTCAGAGCGCAATAAAACCCACCCCTTGTACACCGAAAGCAAAATAAATGATCCTTGCTCCGTATGTGTGGCGTGCATCTATGCCCGGCCGTACATGACATATATCCTACGGTAGATTCTCCTCTGGATGGGTGCTGTCAGCTGCAGCAGATGCCGGAACTCCGGGTTCCCAGATCCAGACGGATCGGGCCTTTGTAGCGAGTGAAATTATTTTTCCGCCTCTAACAGAGGCAGATTGGGTTTTGTTGTGGAAGATTGAGGAGTGTGTGCTTGGAGATGGTCGTAAAAAGAAGTTCGCGTTGTTTAAAGGTGGCGGACATAAAAATGGAATGTTTTGGTTTCTTTTGGGAAGGATGTTCCACTCTCTTTTTTTGAGACAAGGAAATGGAATTTTTAAGTGTTGTCACTCATTACTAAGAAGCGTGGAACAGACTCGTCGAGAATGAGCTTATGAATTTTAATTGTTTTCTGCTCAGCGAGGCTCCCTATTCATAATTGATTTGAAGTTTAATTTTTTTTAATTTAAAGAATTCTAGAAACATTGTATAGAGAATGTATTCACGTTTACTTAAATTATTTACCGACTGTAATTTTTAAATAGTTTGTTTGTCAAAGTGTATCGAAATACGTAAAATTTTTAAGAATAATTTTTGAAGTTTCGGAAGCTTAGAAAAAGAAGAATCAGTTGCAAAGATAGTTATTCTTAGCAATCATGGCAGCTTTTAGCATAATTATTACACTGATGTCATGTCATACATTTTCACAACTCTGCAATGTTTATAGTAAAATTTGATTTGATATAATATAATAAATTAAAAATTTGACTTAGTATAAAATAAAATAATAAATTTCTGTTAGTTTTTCAAAATACATCAGCGAAGTCTACCAAGAGAAGAATATTCTTGAAGTACTTTGTAAGTCAAAGGAAAGGGTAGTAGGAAAAGTTCCAGCAGCCCTTCAAGTTCGAGAAGAGGAATCTGTAGTCGAACCACATCTGTCTATAAGTATTTAAAAATTGTTGATCAAAGGAAGAAGCTACTATTTTCCTCCTCCAATTAGTGTTCGAATACTTTTTTAACCAATAAGAATTCTCCTGCCGGCGTCCTGGCATAAAGGTAGCACGTCTTTCTCGTGATCTGGGTTTCACGGGTTCGAGTTCTTGTTAGGGTTGTCCTTCTGTGTTCCATTTGTTAAGGAGTATGAAAGTGCCCCCTCCCCCTGTAAAAAGGACTGTGCAAGCGAATGTGGTGAATGTTTAACTACGTCGTACTCTTGGCGTTAGTTGGATCTACTTCAAAAACAAGAGATGCTTATTCGGCTTAAAATCGCTGACGGCCATTAGCGCGCTTGTCCATGGCAATTGCTATTAGTAACAACAACACAATTCTTCTTTTTGCCATTTGAGTTTGTACAAGTAAATATTAGTGTACATATTTCAATGCACTTCAGGAAAGATACTTTTCATGGATAAATTTAAACACCAAAGTTTTAAAAGTCGCCACGCCCTGTAGCTTACACTAAATGCACTCTCACAAAGAAAAAATGGGTTTGCCATCCTAATCTTCTCATAGTTATTCCAAGAATCTCCCCTCTGACAGACAGAATATAAACAAGGATGCAACAATGAAAGAAGTCGAGGTCGGAAGGAAAAAAAAACAGGTAAGAAAACAAACGGGAGAGAATAATCGAATCTTGAGAAATCTGAAACATCTAATCTGGTGCGACGTCACCTCAGAAATGAGGGAGTTTGGCAGATAAAAGACCCTTCCATCAACCGTCGGAATGCGTAATATTCGAGGCACGAGAACAGATTTGCCCTGACACCGGCTGTAATTCCCCTTCGGCCATCTCTGCCGCTTAGACCCCATAATCTCTAAAGATCCCGATATCTGAGCGCTTTTAGTATATGCATGAAGCGTGGAAGAAAAGAAAATAAGAGGCGAGGGAGAGGTAGGGCTAGATGAGGGGGTCTGTGTCAGAATATTTTTGATACGCTAGAAGAAATATGAGAACTGGTCTTTAAGACTATAACTAAGAAATCATTTAAGCAAAGTCTGGATTATGAGTTCAGTTCTCTCTTTCTTCCCTCCTCCCCTTCTTTTATGTCCGAAAGTGAGGTTATTCATGAATGTGTATCTGATAGTATTGAATTTTTAGGCTCAAATTTACCATGTAATTTTAATTAAATTTCGTAGATTACTCCGTGTTTGCTAATCATAGTGAATGATTACAAAAAATGTTTCGATTAAATCAACATACTACATTTTTCTGTTTTTTTTTCGGGAACTATTTATTAGAGCTATATTAAAGTGAGTCTAAAGATCTTAAATGATGGTCAATTGATAAAGACGAAGATCTTTGAAAGAAGTTTATGCAGATTTAATGTGTTTCGGACTTATTTACAAGAAGTTATTTGTCCTTGCCTTATTTCAAAATCATAATTCTAGACAGAGTATAAAAACGTTGTTATAATCCTTTAAAATATCTGATTAATTTGTAGAAATATATTTCATTACATTCTGAAAATATAAAGGACTTTATTCTTTTAAAGTAAAATACTTAAATGAAGATTAGAAGTTTTATGAAATATTGCAGTTGGAAGAGTTATTTTCTTGGCGAATCTTAAGCTCTATAGCAACAAAGAAGAAAAAGTAATGCATTATAAATGCACTAATTCATGAAAAGCTCCCTTTATACAGTTTATCTCTGTCCAGAAAACGTATTGACCAGGTTTCGAACGAGAAATAAAAATAAGGTGCCGAGTAAATAAAATACAGGTGAAGAAACTCCCAAAGAATCCATTGCATAAAAGGATTCGCCACTTTATTCGTTCTACCTGGAAAGCCTTGCTCAGAAAAGCGTTAAAAAAGCCTCTCTCTAAGCCTCAAAAAGTCCTTCTAATGGGTTGGCACTTTTTTTTCTTGGCGCGGTTACCATTATCCGTCGCCAATCCATTCGTTTCCACTCCAAGTAAGAAATTTGTGGGAGGATTTTATATCTAATTTTTAACCAAACAAATTTCTCTCTCTCTCTTCTTATTGGCTCTGAAGTTGAGTATTGTTGAGGTTGGCTGGGCGTTCGATAGCTGGGTAATGGAAAAAGAAAAAGAAATGACGTGTGTCCAAAAAACGGCTCTTTGATGTCTTTTTTTTTTCAGAGAATTTATTTTTCCTGATTTTTTTTCATTCTTTTATATACTGGATATATTACCAGAATTTAAAAAAATCAAACGTAGATTTTGATAAATCTATAATATTTAGTCCTCTCATTTGAAATTATGCCTGGTTTTATTTTATCAGTTAGTGACAACATAATTACAAAAATGCAGCGAAAAATAGGCATGAAATTCGTAATCCAGTCTTTTCATCAAATTTGACTTCTATCATATTTTGAAGAAAATCTATTTCTATGCATGCCCTTCATAGTCTATGGTCAAATAAACGCGTTAATATTAAACTTCAAAAGAAAAATGGATGAAATTTTGAATATAGATGTATCTTTAAAACTATAGATCTATATCAAATTTCGGGCTTAATCCTCCAGCTGATTGATCATTTGTCGGTCAATTTACTTGTTAGTTTGTGACCACAATAATTAAAAACTATTAATGATGTTACAAAACAAAATTCGGTCTGTAGTCTTATTATCTCTATACAGTACATCTAGGCTAAATTATGAGCCAAGAGAAATTAAGGAAGACTAAAGTAACTAATCAGGAAGCTCGTAATCAATTTTCTTCTCTAAAATGCGTCCAATAAAGTGAGCTACAGTTTTATTGAAATACAAGAAATCCCTGAATAGAAAATTTCATCTGGTTATTTTCAGGTATTTTGATGTACTTTTATATGTTCACATCGTTATTAGTTAAAAACCATTACGTGCTGAAAAGTCGAGTTTGACGGAAGCTTTGTTCTCTGTTCTCTGTTTTGGAGTCAGAAGTTTGCATGTTCGAGGCTTATTTGACACCAATAAAAATCGAGAGATTCTATGCGCCCGAAGAATATTAATTTTCCCATAGTAAGCCAAATGTTGTCCATCACTAGATAACAGAATGTGTCAAATTCAAAGAAATTAGGGGAAGACTCGTGAAGAATAGTAATTTTAATACCATATTACAATACCCAGGAAATTTTAAAATATTCAATGAAATGATAATAAAGATTTCTAACCTTTTACAAACAGTCTGAATTTTTATTGAACTTTTGTTGGTCAATGTTTACTTATGCAAAAATTTGAATAGCTTATGAGCATAACACCCTGTCACAACAATTCCTGCATATACGTTTTGTTTTGTGATAACAGGGTGACTGGATGCAATTAAAAAAAGTCCTGGTTGTAAATGTCCTCACGCAGGAAATATTATTTCTTTTATATTTGAACATTAACATTTCTTCTTTTTGTATATGAACAATGCAAAATAATGATTTGTGATCCTCAAAAATATCCAAATTCTAGATTTTGGTGACTATCAGAATTTCCTGAACCCATAAAATTCATTTTTTAAGTAATAATTATTTTTTGTTTTCCTGCGAATACGATATAACAAAGCTTTTTTGAGTTAACGAATGAAATCGGTATATAAACTTAATATAAAATTTGTAGATGACTATTAGATTTCGAGCGGAATCAATTTAGAAGAAGTCTGTCTGTCCTGCTTCTCGAGCAAAAACGGACAGGATAACCTCAAAACGAAAAGAGTCAAGTAAATAAAGTTATGTTTACAGTTTTAACATACAGATTCATAACAAAATAGGAATAAAATATAAGAAATTCACTATTTGTCGTTCTGTCCTTTTGAATACTTGTTAACGCAATAACTCAGAAAGCTTTAAATATGTGGAATTTAGTTTTTAATTTTGTGAATACAATTTTAGTTTTACATCAGATTTTTATTTCAAACAGTATGAAAAAAAATATTGAAATACATACTCAAATTTCTGGTAGCTAGTTAAGTTGTTTATCGGAAAGATAAAACGTTGGAATCAGTAAAATGGCTGGAAGCTGATCTTTCATTTTGTTCGTTGGTGGCATGCAGTTAATACACAAGTGGATGGTTTCTTTTATATAAAACGAAGAATATATGAAAATAAAAATCTGTACACCCGTGATCTTCAGATCATTGTCCAGGATCCCCAATTTTAGTCCAATTGAAGGGAAATCACACCTTTATTACCGAGTATATATGAAAAAATACGGAAAACCATTATTATTAATTGAGTTACGTCAATGCATCAAAATTCTATCAAAATTAATCTTCAAAACAAGAAAAATATAGCATTTTTTTATAAATTTGAGAACAAATTTAAAACAATGAAATTGCATAATCATGAATTCCTTGCCATTATAAGTATATATACTTGTAAATTTCGTTAATTCAAGTGTAAAACTTTTCATCCAACGAATATTCTAACATGAGTTTATTAAAATCAATTTATAGATGATAAATATTGTTAATTAATGGTATACATTCTAAAAATATCTTAGAAATTAATTGTTTGAAAGGCTATTCAGGCAGAACTAAGTGCATGTAATATCGGCCATTAAGACGGGTGGCAGTTAAAATTACAGCCTGCGAGGTGATTCACTTTTAAACGTATGAGCACGCCAGGGGAACTAGTTAAGGTGTATAATTATAATAATTGGTAGATAGCGAATCAAAACTAATTATTATCAGAAGGCTGGTTTAATCGCACGGTTATGGAGAGAAACTGCCGATTTAAGAGCTGCTTCCTTACTTCATCTTTTCAAACATTATAAACTGTGGCAATTTTTTTTCTTTTATCAGCATTAAAAGTAGCTGTCTTTGGATATCCTTTTCGGCATTTTGTATCCTCTAAAGGTGGGAATTGTTGCGTATAGTTTCATGCGTTATAAATTCATTAAGCAAGTGGATATATATGAATAAAATATCCATATTAATAACTCCATACAAGGTAAATAACCATGACTGGATTATTATATCGGCAATACAAGTAATTGCCTAAGGGTCTAACAGCCTCAAGTCTTGGAATACTTGAAAATATTGCTATGGTTTTTATTTTTCAAAGTAATTTAACTTTGTGCCTTAATTGAATTAAAAAGAAAGGGCATTTGTGTTCAGTCCAATTAAAATAAGTAAATTTTAAAATTTAGAATACTATAGCTTCAAATTCTTAGTTAATAATTATTTTACAGTTTTATACCATGTTTTTTATAATTGTGTTTCATAGTTTAAAACTAATCAAACTTAAATGTTGCTCAGATTGCGCTAAAAAGTTTTATAATTTTTAAATACATTGTATAATATTGCTTTTAAATTTTAATTATGCCTTTTATGCGATATAAATTTTATTTCTATATCCCCTAGGGACAACTCAGATATGGGGATGGGAAGTTTCCGGTGGTATGACGGTTGATTTTCGACAACCTGACGGGTACAAAAATGGTGTGGATCAGCTAACTCTTTCTGATTTCGGAAAAGTCTCTTATGGAAAGGGTTGTACCTTCACCGGTGATGGTCCTTGGGAATCAACCCTCGTTCTCACCTATGGGAGGCTGCGTTCCAAGCACTCAATATTTGCGTATGCCTACGGGCTGTTTATAGTTGTTAATTCAATTTCTCAAAATATGATAGATTTTTTTATATAACGATTAAATAAAAAAAATGCGACTCTGAAAACTGAAATAGAGATATATGAGTTTGAAGTAGGCTGGAGGAAGGTATGAAGAGACATTTTCTCTGCTTAAAGGAGCGAGACAATTAACGCGAACAATACAAAATATGCCGGTGTCGTTGTACAGAAGTTGTTCGTCTTTTTTGTGATCTGGTTGTCACGGGTTCGAGTACCTGTTAGGACATGGTTGTTCTTCTGTGTACTATCTGTGAGTTGTGCAAATGCACCCCCCTGTGAAAAAAGACTATGCAATCGAGTGTGTGTGTCATCTTCGTATTTCTGCCTCTTCAGATTTCTGCCCTCTGTTGCTCAGGGGTGCATACCCTCAGGAGATATTGCACCCCTCTTTCCATTGTAAAGCAGGCACGTCTTCAGCATCAATAGAAAATATGAAAGTTTCCCATATAAATAGTTATGTTTTGGGCAGCTCTCCACTGCGGAGCAGTTTTTGTGCCAGTAAGTCGTTTGATATTTTATTATAAATGATGTGTGTTAAATTAATATTTTAAAAAGCGGTGTAAACCCCAGCTTTCGTTATTGTATATTTTTAAGTGTTGGCAAAAACAATTTTATATATATATAATTTGGCATTTTTTCTTTCGTTGGATCAGAAAGTAGAAGGAAGTTATTTTTTAATTATAAAGGTCTACGTTGATTTCTTCCTAACCTCTTGCATGTAACTGACCCATTCCCATGTGAGGTGGAGTTTGAAATAGCTGTGTAATGTCTAGGACAAATTAGTCCCCACGGCATTGCTTTTGTAATCACAGAGTTAAGATGCTCTTGATTTGCTTTTTATTACAAAAATAATTCTTTATTTACTTTATGAACATGAGAGGACAACGCCGGAGCTGACAACCCCCTCCGGATATTTCTGCACTACAGTTGAGGCAGAACGCTTGGCTTCGATGAATTTAATGTCCTCTAGAACCGCCTAATCAACGGTTCTTTGCTGGAGTCTGGTTTTCAAACTAAAACACGCCGGTTTCGAAGCTTAGACCTTACCACTAAGATCTAATCGGCTCTTGAGAATAAAGTTATGCCGTAACAGTGACTATAGATGGACAGAAACATCAGCTAGACAGATATACTTTGAAACCTGATTTTTTAAAAATAACTCTTAACGTGGTATTTGCACCTTAAAGGGTGAAATAAATTACAATTACAATTTATAAATATTTTATTGCTACAAGATGCATGATTTACTCCGCAAGACAAAATCCAGCAGGTTTTCTGAAACGAATGTAAAATACTAAAGGGAACTGACGAAATACTTTGCCAATCTTCATCCTAATATGCTAGTTTCAGAAACAATATATCCAGGAAATGTAATTTTCTATTTTCCTTTCTCTGCTTCTACCAGTAGACAAACTTATCTTCCTTCTCATAACTCAAAGAAACAGCGGACCCTTTTAATCCTTAGAAAGTGCAAAAGGTACTTCTTTATGTACTTCCAGAATGAGAAAAGGGTCCACCGTTTTCATTCCCCGTGTCACGCAGGGGTGGTCCTCGATAAGCAGACGACCCTTTCGAGTGATGGTACACCCTCTCTCCTTCCTTTCCAAAAGGAACTATTATAAGGTTGACACGGGGGTGACGTGGGGTGCTGGGGTAGTCCTAATGGTATCATATTTTGCAGGATATTGGACATCGTGGATTCTTCCGCTGGAATAAAATGGGAATAAGGGAGGAGGTTTTGGCGATAGTGAAAAATGGAACGTAAGATCGAACGAGAATAAAGAAATAGAAAAGAGAGTGAAGGTATTCTTTATTATCATATCAACAAAGAGGAGAGTTCAGGATTGATGAGACAGATGAACGTTTCTCAATGTTTTGAGAGTATGGTTGAAGGGAGAAAAAAATGATGTGAACAAGGTATCCGAATTTTTTGATGGATCGTATCCGAATTTTTTAAACTCGAAGAAAGCACTTAGTCTACAACCAAAACGAATGTTTTTATTTCATATTTATATAAGGATTTTTCAATATTTAAAAGCATTAGATTAAAATTTAAAGTGATAAAAAGAAAAAAAATTGCAAGAGGGATATTTTAGATCTGATGTTATTGTTATGAATCATGGTCAAACAACAAGGACGATATCCATCATTTATCCCTCCGAATTTCCTTAAATAGTACTGAGGGACATTTATTCAGAATTATTTAACACTCACAAAAACTATAAAACAGGATGAAATCGGATCTTAAACCATCGCTCTCTACTCCGAAGGCGAAGCTTGCTATTAGTCTCAGACGTGTTGACAATATTTAAATTTCAAAATAAATAAGGTCAAGTCAAATTGAAATTTATTAAAATTCATAAATTTTTCGTGATCATCCTTAATTACCGATGAAGTTTGAGAAGGTTTTTCAAAACGCATATAAAAAAATACAAGCAGAAATTGGCTGAATTTTTTAATATATATATATATAATCGAATCAACATTTTGTTAGAATTACAGAGCACGGAACTATATTTTATAGTATAATTTATTTCACTCATAAGGAAATAATGTACTGTATGATGTGCGCTTGCATTTAGTTTATTATATAGTATGCAATCTCTGAACTTTTAGAGATTGCTGAGAAACAAATTTGAAATGTAATAAATATTTCAAAATAAACAAAAAAATATAAATATATAAAATAACTGAAATATTTCTTTTGGGTTACTTTATATTTTTACTCATAAAAGACAAAATTCATAAAGATGCATTTGTTTTCCAGCAAGAAATAAGTTTCAAACGATATATTGAAAATTAATCATTTAAATATATAACAGAAATCGGAAATTTATATTTTATTCCCTGAATGTCTTTTGTTTGATAAAAAAAATCACTTAAAAATATTAGAAACATACCTTAAAAAAAATTGTATTCCCGTATCTAATTTCAAAAGATGAAAAAGTCTTTCAACTTCTGTATGAAATCATTATTAGCTAGATTCACTGTTTCTTAAACCAAAATTGTTTTAAGTATATCATTTTTTCATGCAATAGTTTTTATATTATATATAATCCGACTTGATCAATATTGAATTTTTTTTGCATTCTGCCACTTTATTAATGTTTTGGAATTAAAATTAAAAATTTAAATATCTCAAATTTGAAAGTAAAATACTGTAAATACTGTTTAAATATTGTTTATAAGTATTTAGAACGCTAAATGATTGTAAAATTCATTAATTATGACACTAATGTTTTAAATTATATTTGTCTGGAATTACAATCTTTTTCAATAAATGGATACATGAAATATTAAATTCATTTTTTCAATTTTATACATTTGGATTTCTCTATAATTTTATCATTAATAAATCATTCTTAAATTTTGTCTAAATATTTCTTTATCTTTGAAATTTTTGGATTCGTTTCAATAAGATTTGAAATATCTATAAATACTTTTATATATATGATCACTTGGCATTATCACAGATAAAATAAAATGGAGATCTAATTTATTAATATTGTATAATTTATTAGATTTTAATCTTCTTTTCCTTAAATTTTATTACCTACAAATATAAATATATACATTTTAATTCTGTTCTTCATTGAAAGCGAACTAACAACTATACTCAAACTCTGACGATATTATCTAGTAAGTACAATGTAATTACCAGTCTACTCATTCAAGGACAAAGAATTACAATTAAGTTCTCAGAAATCGATAACTAATCTTCTACTAACATCCCATTACCTGTTACTATATATTTCGTGTGTGTATATTACCAAACGCTTTATGTTCATCATGTATTGACTTACAGTTTCATATCAAAAGACGCCTAAAAGGAAAGCTCCTTACAATTTAGATGACTACAAAAACTTTTTTTTTCTCTATAAGAATATTCCGATAAATTAAAGGCAAGAAATGAGAAATTGATGAAATATATTCTTTAATGGTCCAGTGATATTTAATTTAAATCAATTGAAACTGTGGTTAGAAATAGAAAAAAGATTAAGTTTGTATTATTATTATAACAAGGACTGTTCTAATTCATAGAAAACCTATTATCAAACAAAATAATTATAATGTTCCTATTTTCAGTATAAATGTAGTTAGACCAATTTTCTATTTAAAAAAATTGAAAAACATTTCGGCATTAATTTTATAGATTTTTAACAGGATCAAATGACGAGATGATGCATGTTTTTCCACATCCCTATACCACATTAATAAATGATTGTTTGATCTCATGAGATTTAAATTAACCCTTTGACCTCGGATGGTGATTCTTACTTACCGTTCAAGACGGTGCATCATTTTGAAGTTTATTTATTTAATTTTGATTGGTAAAAATACTTGCAAAGTAGTAAGAAGAATAAAATTATTTAAGCGGAGGAATTCAACTTAAAACAATCATATATATATATAAGAAATAAACAAGTCTTTCTATTAGTTGAATAATTATGCATCGAATTACTTTTCCGAGTGCATAGGTTAGTTTTCAGAAAAAAACAAAAGTCATGAAATTAGAAATAGTTTAAGAAGTTAATTCAGTCGAGGAAAAGTATCAATGTAACATCTATTTAAAGAGTAGAAAATTAAAATATAGAATCAAAGAAACCAGATAATGGTTTGTAAAAAAATATCCATTTGATCATCGATTTTTGTCAAGTATTGTGCATGATTGTTCCATTTCAGAGTGAACGTTCGATTATCTTTTCTATTTACTCTTGTATGTTAGCTCTAAAGTGCTTCTAAAAATTTCAGTCAGAAATCAGAAAAAGGTGCTTAAAGACAAAAGAAAAATAACTGAAGTTTTTCTATTTACAAAATAATAATAATAATAACAAGTACAAAAATATATTGTCCATTATATATGCATATCCTTTAGTGCAAATAAATTTTCTCCAAAGACATTTTTGCACTAGTTTGTGTAAATAAATTTAAACATCAATGGACGGTTCATTTTTTAAAATTACTTAATGAGTCAATAAGTATTATTTGTATTCTTAAAAACTTCCCCATTTTGTAAAATTCCAAAAGAAATTTGATTTTTATGTTTTGCCATCGATTATCTTCGCGTTATCTGAGGAGGTTATCAGGTAACCTTGAGCTTCAAAGATTTTACCTAGCTGGCGGCGGAAAGATCAAAGTGATAGTGTCTGATAACATTTTGTAAAACTTGTAATTTAGTATCTTTCTGATCCGCGATATCATTTTTACACAGAGAGATAAGCACCTTTGGGAGGTGAAAAATTGATTTTTATGGCAGTTTTATTAAAACATGCGAGCATCCTTGGTATATTAAAATATCCTTGGAGATGGATCCCTAGTATGCGTTCCCAGTATCCAAAAACATTCGTGCTTTAGACCCATTTTCTTAACAGAGTGAAACTAAACTTTGACACAGAACTTTCTTTCTAGTCACAAAATAAGTACTTAATTTGATATGTTTAAGACAATGCAATATTGAATTATCGGATTTACATGTTTATGAAACTATAGACCGACAGACAATCAATCTGAACTCGGGAATGGGTTCAAAGCTTAAAGCGCGTCTATATTAACTATGTTATATTTCTATTCCGAATTCTATCTATCTAGCTCTCTTATTTTTGTAATTATTGCGTTAACTTATATTCGAACAGCCGGACTCATTGACTTCCACTGAATATATTTTACACAAAATTTGATAAGAATTTGGTGTAAATGCTATATGTCAAATTTTAACCTTCTTGCTTAAAGAGTTTTTGAGTTATCCTTGCCACAAACAGACAAACAGTTTCTTAAATTGTTTTTTTCGAACTCAGGGAAATCTAAAATCTAGAGATTCGTCAAAATCTCTAGTTGGTGTTTTTTACGATTGCTATACTGTTGTTGTTACTAATGGTGATTGCCATGGACAAGTTTCGACGAGGCATCAGCGTATTTAAGCCGAGATAAGTGTCCCTTGTTTGAAGTAGCGCCAACTAGTGTCAAGAGTACGAATTCAGCTACACACTCATCACATTCGCTTGCACAGCTCCTTTTCACGGGGGGGGGGGGGGTTGATGCACACGCTTCACTGATAGAACACAGAAGAACAGCTATGTCCGAACCGGGACTTGAACTCGGAACGCCCAGATCACGAGGAAGACGCGCTACCTCTGTGCCAGAACGCCGACCTATTCTCTGGCTACGTAGATGAGAAAATAAAAATATAAGTGTATAAGGATTTGCAATTGGTGCATTCGTTTTAAATATTCAGTATAATCAACTACGTTATATGTGCCGTAAAATGGAAACACTTCAGTTGAAATCAATGTTTTTTTTCGTTAATAAATGGGCAATAATAATTCTAGATTAGTTTAGATTTAAAAGAGGAATTTTAATAAATGATAATATCACATCATTAGGAGAGAATTTCTGCCAGAATTTCTAGTAAGGCAGAAACGTATCCCTCTGCCTTTTTGGCGCTGCGGGTCTTTAATTCTTTCATAAGTATCACCTGACTAATTACAGCCTCGCGCTCACAACACCATTAGCATTCACTTAATTTCAACACCAATTTAGCTTCGCTCAACCACATTGTCTTAGCAGCCCGGTTATCCCTCCAATTTTTAATTTAAGGTCATGGTTGAAGTGATAGGAAAACGTGCACAAGAATAAATTATCTTAATGTTGTCTCACTTTACTCCAGATTTTTTTTCTGCTTTTGTGTTCTTCATAGATTACACCACTTTTTCCCTTTTTTTACCTTTACAAATTTTTTTCTGTGTAATTAAGATAAGGAACTCCAGCACTTCGTAAATATTTCCTTTTGCAAATTCACTCACGAAATTTTTTTTAAAAAAAACACAGAAATATTGCTAAAATGAATAATGAATAACATTCGAATCAAGTACTTATGGTAGATATTCTTTTGGAACTTCATGAATATGATTCTAAGAATAAATTATCAGAAAGAATTATAAAATTGAAAAAAAAAATAGATTTGAATCATTTTAAAATCTTGTTTCGATAACGGAAATGTTGATATATTATGCTAAAGCACGCAGTTTGCAGTTGAATTATGGTACAGACCAGGTTTAGGGAATTCAGCCAAAAATTCATCATGTAAGTGAACCAGGGGCACGATTGTGCAGTTTGAGGTTGGGTTGTGGCACGGTTCAGACTCGAGAATTTCGCCAGAAACATGTCTTGTATTTTAATCAATGATACGTTCTTTCAGTGTGATGCAGTTAAAATTTCGCCAAAGATCCATCATTCATGTTAACCAAGGAGTTAAGTTTGGGTTTTGGCGCACTTTGGATTTCGAAAATTTCGCTAAAAACTTATCAATATGTTAACCAAGAAAACTTTAATGCGAGGTTACATTTCGGGAAATTTGACAAAGATCCATCATGTCCGATAATTAACAACACGTTAACGCAGTCTGAGTTTGCGTTGTAATGAAATTCAAATTACCAGAATTTCATCAGACTCATCATGTTTGTAAACCAGCAACACGCTATTTCTGACCAATGGTGACCCATAGAGTTTGGTCAAAGAAAAACAGAGCTGCTGTTACAGGTACTATTTACAATATATGACCATAGTTCATAATTAAAAGATCTGTTGGTACATAATTAGAACTTGCTAATAATCTGTTGTCAATTCAAAATCTTTCTAATTTTTTTTAAAAATAACGGTGTTTCCATGTTAATTTGCCTGTTGTAATTTATTACCTAATAGATAAGAGCATCATCCTCAGTTCATTTTATTTTCCTGCTTTACAGACATATAATGTTAGAATCTGATCATAAAATTTTGTTTGACTTTTTTTCTGCAATTTGCGGATCTCTGCCAGGTATTCAAACATATGTATATTTCCTTTTCGTCATCCATATTTTTCAGCTTTCACGAGAAGACACCCGACCATAGGCCTCATGCGAATGCATATGCAGCATGAAGTCCAAGGTCAGCCGTTTTCTAGTGACAGCAAACGAATACGTTTACCTGTGTTCTATTGCAACTAAAAGATGATTTCGCCGTTCACTCCTCAAGCTATCGAATTGCGTTAACGACGCATAGTTATATCCAGTTATTCATTATAATGCTTATAATTTCTGCTCAATTAAGAAAAAGAATATTTATTAGAAGCGTTCCTTGTTTTGATCTACCAGCTGAAAATGGAAACGTCAAATCCCCTGAGAGGAATTTTGCATCACAACTACAGTTTGAATAATACATTATCTTAAGTTAACAGATTGCTAAAACGATATAAGGTCAATTTTTTATTATAATAATATCAATTCAATTCCCTTAAAGTAAAGATGGCCTTGAACTTTGATTTTGAATAGAATTATCCAATTTAAATTGTTACTCGACAATATCAGATTAAAATATGACGAACTACGGTTATAACTTCACCTCAGAGTTATAATTAAAAAAAATATTATGCAAATAATCAATAGCTCTATTTCGTTTGTACTAACATTCCATTTTTCAAGCCTTAATTGCAATTTTGAAACAGCCTTTGTATTTTTAATTCGTAAATCCAACGATAAAGAAACCCCATCACCACACAACATATTTATATTTCGACAATTATATTTTAAATAAACATCAAGACTATTAAAAATCCGTAATGAAATAAGCTTTTCGAACCCGAGATTATCTAATTCAGACACTTCATGATAAGGCAATAGATATTTACGCATTATAATTAGTAGGTAGGCTTGTTTCTTAATGATACTATTATGCTATCAAGTCTGATCCGATTTTAATCAGAGTTTATTAGCTGCTCTTGAGAATAAGTTCACATAATTCTGTAGACCAACCAAATGACATTTATTCTGAAAATGATATTGGCATATATAATACATAATGGCAAATATAATTCTTAATGATAATATAATACAATTAATGTTAATTGCTTATATAAGAATGCAACCATGCATCTAATAGGAGATAAGTAAACAATTTATCTATAGTGTTCGAGGCAGAAGAGTTTAAATTGCCCTTAAAAAGTTCAGGCACATGCATATTAGCAGCATACCAAAGAAAAAAAACATATTTTGGTTTTAAAATAATCTATTAGTAAGATGATTTATTTGGAAATTTATCGGTAGCATCCGGTTAGAATTAATTATATATTTGGGAATTTGTTTCTGAAAAAATTCTCTGTTGAATTTATTATTTAAGTATCAAGATTTTCGATCAGAGCTGATTCAATAAAAGAACAGCATTAATTCGAAATTATCTAGACAATAAAGCATTAAATTTTAACGGATAAATTCTTCTATATCCATTTAAATTCAAAATACATCTGAAATTAATGAATGGAGTCTAATCCAGTATTACTCTTAAACTAAATGTAGATTGATATTCATAAAATCGATTCATAATTTTTAAAAATCAAAAGTGGTCTTCCACTGATTCATTTATTGATTCAATTAGATATGTTAGTTTTATTTAAAAGAAGCCTATTAAAAATATGAGAAAAAAAACTCATCAAGACTAATTTGAAAAGAATCAGTCTAAACAAAATCCTTTCTTTAATTATGATAAGTAAAATTTTTATTACATTGAATCAAGATCAGTATTTCTTAGGTAAAATTAAATTCTTCCTTGAAAATACTTTTCATTTAATGATGAATTAAATGTTTTAATTTTACCTAGTCTCTATATTAAGATATATACAGCTTTAGAAATTGCACCTGTATATTTCTCGGAAGCATCTCTGTAGTGAATACTTCTAAAAATAAACACCCCCATTCAAAATGATTCTCGTTTTCTTAACACTATGGCAAGAAAAATAATGAATATGCATTTTCATTATCGATGCTCCTTCGTAGTAAATGAACTTTTTACTTGATAGTACGTTATTCGATTTTTAAAGAAAGATTTAATCATTCTGCAGACGCTGATTTCAATTATATGCTATCTTAAAAATCGCGGATTATATTTTTTCTCTTCCTTTTTGACATTTGTGGGACAAGTTTTTAAGAACGAGTGCCGTGGGCATGGAAACAGCATGAATCATCTTCAGACATCCTTTCAATCGATATGCAAAATCCGTGTCTTTTCATAGTAAGAAAGATAAAAAAAATGCATTTCGCATGTTCCATAGAAAAGAAAATTAGGATATTCAATTCGGAATAGAATCAATATCTCCTTTTTCTCACGTCACTGCTATTTTCACTCATTTTCTCATTTAAAAAATCGCATTTGATATCATACTCAGAGAAATCAAGAATCTGCCATTTAGATTCCACTTTTAAATTCTTGCCTCTTTAAACGTGGAATTTGCATCATTTTTATATATAGTTTTTGCAATATTATCTTTGTGAATAGGCTTAACTTTTCTTCTGAAGTATTTATACTTCATAGTAAATGCTTAGATTGTTTCCTATTTCATTATTTTCCATTGTTTTTTTTACTTTTAAATTCATAATGTGCACAGAAAATAATGCAATATTCAAAAACAAAAACAAAAAAATCAGGCAATCAAACTCATGTATTTTCATGTAATAATTCAATGTTAATTTCGTCTCATCGTTGATAAGAAGTAAATTTTTCTTGATGCGAGTACGTTATCAGCAAAACATCTTATATAACTATTCCCATTTTAATATTCCATTTGAGATCAATAGCCGAATTGCATGGTTTTTTAAAAGAAATTTCCTTAGTCAACAGGATATTCGCTCAGTATCTTCCTCTGGATACGAAAAAATGGGTCTATATTTTGAAATTTTGATCTTTCCATTTTTGGGACTGGCTAATATAGCTACCTTTGTCAATTTTATTTTTAAAATTTGTCTATTTTATTTGTGTGGACAATAACTATGTATGTAGGAGCGAAACTATGTATGTATAACTATGTATGAGCGAAATGTGGTGTATCATTGTACCACCAGGCCTGCCTAGTAGTTAATGGGAAGAGGTTTAAAAGACATAATCGGTTATGTTTACTACTACCAGGAGAATTCAAAATGTTACCTATCAGTAACTGCAACAGAAAGTTGAGATGAGAATTATCCGCCTAACTACAGAAGGAAGATTTAATTTATTTTATTCTTTTGATATGCCTTTTCAAAGAACTTTATCATTATTACATGATTATCCTTCTGCCTACGAAATTATTTCATTGTCAGTTATAATCAATAAAATCAATAACCTATATACCTCTGATTAATAGTCAAGCGGATAATTATTATATGATACTAGACATAAATATTGATTAGCTGATTAATCTGGATTAGTTTAGTTTTAGTCGTAAAAGAGCTCATTTTAATGCAATAGAATTTTTCTTGTGTCACTCAAGAATGTTTATAAAATTTAAGTTATCTGACTAGGTCGAAAACATGCATTTGGATGAAAATACACATTTTTATTTATTTGTTTACTTTTTGAAGCTTCAAAAAACATATACATTTGTATTTCCAGTGATATCTTTATTTGGTCCACAGTTCAATTAGATGCCCAATTATAGCATACTATTGACATAAAAAGAATACTTATTTATAACTATTTAAACACTTTAACTGCATTTTTTGGAAGAATTTTTACATAATTCTATTTTATGATTGTCGTTATATCTCAAAAAGCGATTTAGGTATATGGGTATCACTACCCACTAAGCAATCTGGCCGGCTATAATATTTCTTTCTCAACTGGAGAGGGACACTTCAACTACTTCTGCTAATGAATCTTTTCATGTTTTGTTTTTCTTGTATTAAATATTCTCTTGTTACTTGTTAAAAACGCCGCGATTTTGGTTTTTTAAGCTCTGAACATTTTAAGGGGAGGAATCTATCCCTACCCCCTCAAATATCTCAAGGAAACATAATTAATATCCGTTATGTTATGCAGGATGTCACGAACTGCGGATTTGATGCTGAATACTCCAAACCTGGATTTATTCCTGGTTAATGTAAATAATGTTGAAAAAAATCCAAAATTTCATAAATAGTCAGGTTATAATCCGTATATAACCTCCTATATTCATAAATAAAAACAATTTATTTATGAATATAGTTCTTATATGATAATTAGCTTTACTCTAAAATTTGTTATATTATTTTACGCCAAAAAATTGAGAAACTGCAAAACTATTTTTTTCTAGAATAATCCTTATTTTTATAAATAATTGCAAAAAATCATATGAAAAATGGAATTTTTCAACAAACGTGACATATATATTTCAATAATTTCCCTTTTATTCATAATCTCATGCTTATATTAATTAAAAAATGTCATAAGCATCTTTATTTTGAAAACTCCCCTCCAAACCAATCGTCTAGTTTAAAGGCACAGTAATTGCTACAAACAAATAGTTTGGAAACAGAAACAGGCACCTTTTATTCAGTGAAGGAAAATTTTCTTCCAGATTTATATATCAGAAATTGAATTTTCTTCTCACTTCCAAGTTCATTCTAAATATAGAATCCACATTCAATTTATTTACCGCCCTTATTTTCTTGATAATCACTTCAAAGGATTCAATTTATATAATAATGAGAGCTGTTTGAAAATGCGTTCTTTTATAAACCAATTATATATAATAAATTACATTCATATTCGCCATACCTTCAATAATCGTATTATTAGAGTGATTATTTTATGCTTCACCTAAATATTTATAAGGTTGAATTAAGAATCAACTTATAAATAATTGAAAAGTAGTTAAGTAAAAATAAACATTTAATTAGAATAATGATTGTATGAGCGATACACGTCATACTTCGGTGTTACATCTTACTTCATTACATATTGATGCCAATATTCGTTTACAAAATATATTCATATGAATACAATTACGATTATTTAATCGATTCACTTTATGTGAACCTTACATTCGGCCCCGCTCAGTATAAAATTTAGACAGTCAAAAATAAATTTTAAAATTGAAGCGTAAAAGAAACAAAAATTTTGATGACAGCTCAGTAGTTCTCATTCTCTTCGTCTGTGCTGTTCTCTTCGTTGGTCGGTGTATTTCGTTTAAAGTAAGGACGAAGATGTACGTGAACAACCTTGACAAATTTGTTCTGTTGTGTCGTAGACTTGATCTCGTAGCACACGGCCCCGACTGGACGCACAATCACAAATGGTCCTTTGAAAATGCAAGAAAGTTTGTGATCTCCCTTCTTCGGCCAGTCGTACAATACGAGATCTCCTGCCTTGAAGGAATGGGATCTGCGGTGGAGATCAAATCTCTTCTTGTTTTCCAAATGTGTTTCATACACATTATTTGCTGCTTCGGCCCTGGCCAAACATAAAAGGTCTAGTTGGTCTTCACGTGGAGTGTCATCTATGAAGCTACCAAGGTGAAGTTCACGGGGAAGGCGTGGCTCATAACCATGAAGTAAATAGAATGGTGATTTTTTGGTGGAATTTTGTTTTGTAGTATTGATTGCCAATGAGGCGTTTGGAAGTAATTCGTCCCATTTATTCGGGTTTTTGTCAATCATTTTTTTCAAAGTGGACACAATTATGCCATTGGCTCTTTCAACAATGCTATTAGCTTGTGGCGAATAAGGTGGAGTCGTTGATTGTGTGATTCCATACTTTTGAAGAAACCGCTGAGTGTGACGAGCGGTAAATGCTGTTCCTCTATCAGATAAATACATACTTGGCGGTCCATATCTGAGTATGATATTATGATACATAGCATCAGTCACTGTATGAGCGGCGAGAGATGCAGAAGGTGTTGCGATTACATAGCGTGTGGCGTGATCAATTTGGACAAGCATATTTGTATTTCCGCTTCTTGTTTCTGGCAAACAGATTACGTGGTCAGCGGACACAATTTCCCAAGGTGTGGACGGAATTGGTAATTGCTGCAAAAGACCATAGGCATTAGCAGTGCGTCGGTTAACAATTTGGCATTTAAGACAGCTTCGAACATATGCTTTGCAGTCCTTGCGCATGTTTGGCCACCAATAACGCAATTGTAAATTGTGAAGAGTTTTTTTTTTTTTGCATCCATATGTCCAACATCATCGTGACAGGCAATCAAAGTTTGTTCTTTCATCGCCTTAGGGATCACTACTACAGGTCTCGATTTTTCGTCTTTCACTCGCCCAAGAGTGTTGTTATAGATATTGTAATTGCATATGATTGACATTGTCTTTTTGCTTGGATTTTTCTCTTTGAGTAAGCGAAAAATATACTGACAAAAGTCATCTCTTTTCTGTTTCGCACAAATTTCAGATTCATAACTTGCAGTAACTGCTAAACAAACAGGTGGTGTTGGGTAACGTGAAAGGTGATCAGCAATGACATTTTGCTTTCCTGGCCGGTGCTCAGTTGTAAAATCAAATTGAGCCAAATCTACTAAATATCGCGCAAATTTTCGATTAACTGCAGATTTTGCAATTACATAAGCAGTTGTATAATTGTCTGTGATGAGTTGAAACTTGTGGCCAAGGAGATAGAGTCGAAATTTTTCAGTCAATGCCCAATGTACAGCAGTACATTCCAGTTCGTTACTGTGGTAGCGTGTTTCAGCATTTTTTAATGTACGCGACGCATATTCAATGACATGAAGCTTTCCGTTCTGTTCTTGGGATAAAACTGCACCGAGTCCTGAATAAGAGGCATCAGTTTCTACAAAAGTTGGTAGGCCTTGTTTGAAATACGAAAGAATGGGAGCAGTAGTAATTGCAGATTTCAAAGTTTCAAATGTTCGCTGTTGATCATCAGTTAAAACTATGGGAGCGTTGCTGGTCTTCTTTTCTAAACCTTTTAAAACGCTCGTAAGTGGTTTGGCTATAATAGCATAGTTACGAATATACTTTCGAAACTGATTGGCAAACCCAAGGAAACTACGGACTTCATGAATTGATTTGAGAGTTGAATAACGTTCAATTGCTGCTATGCGTTCCGGATCAGGACGAACACCATATTGAGAGACAATTCGGCCAAAAAGAGAGATTTCTGGTACTGCAAATTGTACTTTTTCTTGTGTCAGCTTGAAACCAGCTTTTTGAGTTGCTTCAAGGATTTTACAAATCACTTTGAGATGGTAATTGAAGTCATCATGAGAAGTCGATATATCATCAATATATGTGTTCACATTGTAAGGGGCTAAATGATCGTAGGCTAACTTAATCGCTCGCGTCATTGTAGATGGGCCATTTGTGACACCAAAAGGCATTCGAAGAAATTCATAATGTCCGTCAGGAGTGACAAATCCAGTTTTGTAGGTGTCAGTCTTTTTTATGCGAATGCAGTTAAATGCAGATTTTACATCCATTTTAGAATTGTAGCGCTTGCCTGCAGTGCGTTGAATAACGTCTTCCATTTGGTCAATTGGGTGCGGATCAATTTTCGTGATAGGATTGATAGTGCGAGAAAAATCGACCACAACTCGCCTTGGAGTACTTTCATGGAAGGGCTGCTCCACAATAAAGGCAGGGGCTGCGTACGGTAAGTTGGAATGGCGACAAATTCCTTGTTTTAACCATTTTTGAATCTGCGTTTTTAGAAACTGGCGATCAGGCTCTGAAAGTCTATACGGTCCACATTTAATAGGCTTTTCATGCTGCAATTCAGTTTTGAATTCCACATATGGACATAATCCAATGTTGTCATCATTAAAATAGAAAACGTCAGAAAATTTTCCAATTACTGCATCAAGTTGAGCTTGTTGAGTTGTAGAGAGTCCTGCGGATTTAGGGATTAGTTTTGTTTCGGATGAAACTATATTAGGTGCAGCTTCCGTCAAAGTAACATCATCTAGTGAGGGTTGATGATGAGCGACGCAGTTGATACTAGGTTTTGAAGCATGATTACATTCATACAAATGAAATGAAGTTGGAGTGGAAATACATAATGAACCATTAGGCTCATAAGTGCATCTAGCTTGAATCTGTTGCTGCCAATCGAATCCTAAAATAAGTTTAAATGGAAGCTTTGAGCAGATTCCAATTTTAGGCATCATATGTTCCACATTTCCAACAATTATTTTTAAAGAAATCCAACCAATTGGCTCTATTTCATGGTCAACAACTTGGAACTGTCCATCAGTCCACGGGTGAATAACAATATCGTTTGGAACACAAGATTCTTGAATAACAGTAATGTCTGCACAAGGATCACAGAGGGCTTGAATCTCCGTATCATTATTAATTATAACAGGTATTAATGCACGCCTATTCGTTTCAGTTCTAATACAATTTATGGAATGATTATTTGCAGCTGTTGATCTTCCAGATGTCGAGTTGCGATTATTGTTGTTGCGGCGGGAATTTGAATAGTTCAAACTGGGGGTTTCGACTAACGTGTTATTATTAGAACTAGTTGAACTGCCAGCAGACGGGAATTGGGAACTAGTTTGACTGTGGGAATTTTGATTTTGTCGTGGCGTATTTCTTGGTTGAGCTATGGTTGAACCACGGGGAGGAGGTGGTAAACTACACATAAAAGAAGCATGGCCTTTAATTCCACATCTCCAACAAGTAATATCTCGAACGTCGTCAGTTATTGGATTGTATTTACGATGCTGTTTATCATATGTATTAGAAGATCTAATTTGAATTCGAGTAGTTTGACTAATGGTTAGCTATTCAAAGGTGTCCATTAAATAGATACTTTTATGATAATAGTGTGTTAAATTATTTGATTTTCAACTTGTATCTCTTAAGGAAAATTATTAGATTAAAGACATAACTACATTTAGCAAATAAAATTAGATATCCCGTATTTTATTGACGGAAATTTATATTTTATTTAAATTTCAAACCATGAAGTTTCTTTTTAATTTTTAAAACTTATAAATGATTTTTACTTAAACATTTTATTTGAGTAATATATTATGAGATTTTTTAATAAAACAAAACATATTTCTCAATGAAAGCACCTGTCTTTAGAAATATTTTCTAAAATATTTGAATCTCCTTACTGCGATTGAAAAAAATTAAAGCTTTTTTAAGTTCCAATGAAAGCAATGAATGCTGTTAAAATATTAAATCTTGAAAGAGTATTTTTAAAAAAATAATGATGAATGTTTATTATACAAATAATATTTTAAAAATTCGAAAGAATACTTCGGATTATAATTTTTTTCATTTGTTTCGTCTTTATAAAATTAAGATTATTATTTTTGTCGCTTTTTCCTACATTTTCTGTTATTGAATATTGCTCTTTTAAAAACATGATATCTGGTTTATAACTGGAGAAAAAAGATTTAAATAAACAATATTCAAAACATTTTTGAAATTGAAAATATTATCTCCTTTTTACTTTATTCTCTCTTTAATTCTTATTTATCGTTTTTGAAACTGAAATAACTTTTATTTACTTTTATTTTAGTCATAAATTTTCCATTTAAATTTTTATACTTTAAGTTTTAAATTTTAATTGTCATTGAGTAAAAGAAGAACAAAGAAAATATTATATAAATTGCTTTTTTTAACATGAAAAAAAATTATTTTGATTAATATTTATTTCGAAGAGGTGTATGGAGTTCTGTAAAAATTATAAGTGAATAAAAATTGGAGAAGGAAAAGTGGTATGAGAAATCTGTGAGTAAAGAGATTATGCGTTTTTTAAAATCAAATTAATGATAAAAGATTTTTAAAAAATCTATCTTGTTGGAATTTTTATTTGAAAGTAAATGTTTTGGATTTTCCTTCATTAAAAATAATGTTATAAGTTCAATGATATATATATATATATATATATATATATATATATATATATATATATATACACTTCCATATCATATTCCTTATATAATATTTTGAAGTATTTATACATTCTTTCAAATTACATCAAAATATTATCTTAAACTTTATTATAAGATGCTAAAACAATTTCTATTTTTATGCTTTAAATATTCGTCTTTTCTCTCAAAAATGGAGGAAAATTGGAAACAAATCCTGTGTCATAATAAATAGGGAGAATTTATTCCGTGCATTTTACGTTTTAATAAAAAGAAGACTATTTGAATTTTAAATTTCACTTTATGTGAGCTTACCGATCAAAAATCCTGTTAGTTTACCTCGATACTTTACTATCCTTTCAAATTTCTAAAAATCGATTTCAATTTTGCGGATCGCTTTTAATATACAAGATAATGCATTTTTCAAATATGTTCTCCGCAAAAATGGAATATGGTGTGCGATAATGCTCTGAAATTTTGAATATAGTTTACATATATATGAATAAATGCGTCCTATCGATCATTTTTTTTTAAATTAAGAAAATGCATCGATTTTCTTAAATGTATCATTCTTGCATTTCATAAACATATTGCCTTTACTAAAAAATTGAAATAACAAAGATAGAAACAATTTATTAGTAAAATATTGAGCTTAAGAAATTATTCAGTTTATTAAGAACGTTATATTCCGGTGATATTGGCTTCAAAATATTGAAAAGGGAAAAAAAGTAAAAACAAAAACAGAGAAAAATTTGAATTAAAAAAATAATTAATTGTTCTTTCTTTTTGAAATTTTTACCTGTGTGTTTGTTAAATTAAAATTTGTGTGTTTATGGCAGTTATTGACAACGTAATTGTTACTGCTTTAATTTACTATTCATAATTAATAAGTATCGTGGTTATACTTATATCATTTACTATTAACAATTAATAAGTATCATGATTGTAATTACATTATTTACTATTCAAAATTGATTAGCATCTTGATTTTAATTACATTATTTACTATTCATAATTGATAAGCAACATGAATCCAATTAATTACTATTTATTATTGATAAGCATCATGATTATAATTACTATTCATAATTGATAAGCAACATGAATCCAATTAATTACTATTTATTATTGATAAGCATTATGATTGTAATTACTATTCATAATTGATAAGCATCAGAGTATTTCAGAAATACATTATTTATTATTCATACTTAAAAAAAACTACCAGAACAAGGTTTACATTATTTACATTCATAATTCATGATAATAACTGAATTATTTAGGATTATACATCAGTGGAGAAGTTATGCTCATAGAGGTGCTCATTTATGTTCCCACATCATTCATTTTTGAAACATTTCCAAAATTATGAACATAATACAGTCATGACGATTATACCATGTTCATGCTTAGGATTGTACATTTTCTGTTCATTTTAAGAATTATTCTGCATTTAATATACAGTACAATTTAAATAATTATTATGCTACCTGGATATTAGATAAAAAGATTAAGTTCAAAATTTGTACAATTCAATTATATTCCTTTATATTTAACTTTTTTATATATATTTCTGGAATTAATAAGATCAACATTTTCGATTGATTATTTTTGATCAAAAATAAAGTATAGAAAATGAAATATAATTGAATGAAAATATAGTTGAATATGATGAAATTATTTATATAATTAGGAATATTGTTCTTCTTTGCCCTTTTGAGGCTTGCCTTAATTCTGTTCACTCTGTACCTCCATCTGATTTTAAAGTTTCTAATGGATTATCAAACCTAAATAGATCAAAATTGCTTGAGGAATTTTAAATAAAAGTGCTGACATAATTTGTACAAATATTGAATGTTTTCATATAAATATTAATGTGGATGAGATACGGCTTTTATAGCTTACTGATACATTATCTCATCACAAATGTTAATATCATTTATCTCTTTATGCATGAAAGATAGATTTTTTAGATATATTCCCATTGGTAGACTACCTATTGCATTGGGTGTCAAAAATTGTGAAGTTCTTCATCTAACATGTTACCTAGAGCCCAAAACCTACTCTTGGTTCAAAAGTTACATATAACACTTTGCCCATGTTGTCTTGTTGACAGTATACTTAAAGTAATTTTGCTTTGATTTTAACTGACTTGAAAATTGTTGTAAATGTAAAAATTTCAGACAAGATCGTAAATATGCCATTTAAAGGAAAAAGGGTGGAAATGAGGGATGAAATTTTCATTTTACCCTAACTTTCTTTATATTGAAAACAAAATCCCTCCAAAAAATCTAACAAGCAAAATTAGCGCTTCGTTAAGACAAACAGCTTTTGTATTTAAATTTTTCGGTAACAGCAAAATCTTAGTTAAGGGCTATAATGTGATTTTCAATTCTCAATTTTCGTCATTTCTAACATCAATTTATATTGCCCGATTGTATCTTAGATATAAGTATATATCTACCTTTGCCTTCCAAATTTCCGAGATAAATTATTTTTTTCAAATGCTTTAAATGACCAAACATGATATTTTGAATTCCCATTGGATCATAAACTGACCTGTGCATTTTATAGTTTATTCAGTTATGTAAAGATCTGGATATTATCAATGATTGTTCAAAATATATTACTTCCTAAAACAATTTCCATTTCATTTTTTTTCTGGTTTTCTTGTGATAAATGCATTACCTTTTTTTTAATACCAAAGGTTAAATTTTTTTAAAAACAGGTGATGAATAAAAACGGAAATCTTTTATCGGGTTTTTTCCCACTAATCAAAAATAATTTTTTTCCTTTAACATATTGAGTTAACCTTTAGAATTTACTGGAAGAAAATTCACATCTTTCTGAGCCACTCTATTGACTTAGTCAAATAAGTAGAAATAAAAAAAGAGCCGCTTTGAATTTCAAATATAAACGTTGAGCAGTGTTTACTTAACTAAAACTTTTCCCGGAGAAAGATAATGTACTGCACAGATTTGTTTCTGCAAACAGTACACGAATTCAGACACTGTTACATGCGAAAATATATTCTGAATTCACTTTTCTTTTTCAGAAATATCTCGGTACTTTTTACAGTGACGAGTTTATTCGTTTTAATTCTGTATGCTTTTCTCATTGGTAAATGGTGTACCCATTATTTGTTTAGTTGTCTCATCTTAAACTGGATATTTTTCTTAATTCAAGGGAGGAATTTACATTGAGTTTATTTTCTTCATGGGAATATTGATCAAATTATTTCGCTCGGTACTTTGTTTTTGATTAAGAATCATTGTGGCATGAGAGTTTGTTGCTGCTTACAGAATGTTATAAGTTTTAGATGATGCTAATTGTATGAATTAAATTAGTGTGCATGTAAGAAAAAAATCTGTAACACATATATATTATAATAAAAATATTTTTTAACAGCTGCATGATAAAAAGGAAGTTTTTTGAAATTTTAAACATTTTATAAGTTTACCATGGGTGGCATAATTTATGTTTAAAATAAACCTTAATTGAAAATAAATATTAATTTTAAATGAAATAATGAAAAATGCGTAGTTAACATTGCAATGCAAGTGCGGAAGGGATAAAAAATTTTCCTTCAGAGTTTTTACTATGCGAGTTTGATAGGGATTTCTTTGATACGCGTAGACTTAAGAAAGACAAATTTAGGTATCTTTAAAATAGTGTTGCAAGCATTAGCTTTCATTCCTCAACTCGGATCAGGAGAAAACGCTGAAATCAGCAATTTAATAGAGCGCACGCGGAATTAAGTAAATAAAAAGAGGTAACTGGAGCAGGAAAATATTTTAGAATGCAGTTATTATGGGCTAAATTAAGATTTTAAAAAAGCAAGGAAATCAGTTACATTCAAATAAGATTATAAATATCATTACGCTCACACACACACACACACACACAACTGTATGCAGATAGTGGAAAAGCGCTAATGCTGCAAAATTCCAGCCTAATGCAGGAACAACAAAAATGATATATAATTATTAAGACATTAAAAAATTGCAATTTTAAAACTATTACGTAAGTAGTATATATTTGCGCATATGTGTGTGTTTGTGCGCATTCTTAATTTGTACAATACAGTTTGACTATCTGTTATTATTTGAAACGATTTCTTAGAATTATTTTTCGATAATCGCAATGGTTTTGAATGTGTTCCTCAGGTGCGTTGGAAAAATTATAATTTTTTATTGCTATTATTTATTAATGAGCAAGTATATCAAAAGCCACATAACTGCTGCTTAATTTCCACAGAGTCGTCTACTCATGAAAAAGCAGTGTCTCTTGTCTAGCTAAGAGAAGATCGTCAAAGAGACGCACTACAAAAATCGTAATTTTTTTCTTCATAAATCAGACAAGATTGAAAGCATTTTAATTTGCTTGCCTCAGTCTGTGTGTGGCTAAAATATTATCTACTTGATCATGACAATTTTTATTTTTTCTTAACTCTATTGTAATTTACAAAGCGATATTTCCTTTAGAGAATATTGTACATAAAAATGTCAAATAGTTTTCAGAAGGACTATTTAATTAACCAATAATTATATGCTTTAGAATGTACTTTTGCTCCAGACTGTGTAAAAATTTAAAACCGCCTTCCCGATCACATCTACACACCTAATGGTCAAATAATTGTATATTTTTGTAGAAACGTGTGTATGTAAAGATTAATTAAGTCATTACATAAAGGAAAGCAACAAAAATAGACGCATAGAAAACAAAATTTACATCCATTAATCTTTTAGAATCAAAATTACAACTGTTGGGTTCGAATTCTGTTCTTAACAAAAAGTCATCATGTTCCAAGTATCTTCATTTAATTGAACTTTATGCTTCTCTTGTGTTATGAAATATATAAGACTGAGACCAGGATTTCTAGACAAAAAAACTTTATGCATGTTGTATATTAATAAGATGAATTCAAATTATAATCTATCTCATTCACCTTTACCTCTTGTTTTGGCGCGTTTTCGGAAAATATCAATCACGAATCTTAAAAGTTAAAGTTCGATCATATTTTCACAATCTTTCCAAGATCAAAATGCATCCTTTAATTTAAATCATAAAGAAAATTTCCATTAAAAATGAAACTTGAAATCTAATGACATTTTTTTTGTTCAGCTATTAGCATAAAAAATTCTTGAATCAAGGATACCAAAAATTGAAGTCCGATTAATTTCACACAATCTACCACCAGAACCAAATGCTTCATTTCTATATTTTCACCAATTCCCAAGGAGATTCAAATACTTCGATTGTGAATTTAAAACTCTAGTGCAATTTATTTTCTCCAATTCTAACAAATTATTTTTAAAATAAACATCTAAATGTTCTGATAATTCATTCTTATCTTTATGGAACATTCGAATTTAATTACTTTACTCTTCAAAAAAACTTCAAAAAGTATTACTTCTCCCATCACTTCCATTCAACAGGAGACCGAAAGATGTGCTGACATTTCATTACTACTTTTCCCGCAGTTTCTTACGACCACCGACCAGAGGGATTCCCACTCCCAATACACAGATAAAATTTTTCCAGTTTCGAACTTTTCCTTCCACAATTCTCTCTGCTTTAAATTCAACGAGCCTTTTCTGAACGTCGGGAACAAAAGAAAATCGAAGGCAGAGAAGAATCGAAAGGATTCTGTTGCACCGAAAATGGAGCTAATTCATCACAGAACAAGAGCTCTAATCTGGCGAGTGAGGGGGGGGGCTCTCGTAATCCCTCCGAAATGCAATTTTCGATAGGAACAAGAGGATTAAGCACCTGCACAAGATTCAGCGCTGTTTCATATTTAATGCTTCCTTCAATTTGAAGGGGGGGGCGGAGAAAGTGGCTTCTTTGAAGGGAACACTATCCACCTCCTCCCCTTTTCCTCTCGCAGGGGTCCCCTGGAATCAATGGAAGGGAGGAATTATTATCACATTGGAGCGCTCCTCTTCTGAAATGGGCCCCAGTTCTGTTGCATTCTTCGGAAATATTATGGCTTCTAAAACCATTCAATGAGATTTCATTCTTTCTCTCCGAAAGAAAGGTTTTCTGTCTCAGGTACCGAATCGTTTCGGTATTGTTGGGGGCTTATGACTTATGAGTCAGGTTGCTTCTGAAACTAGTTTTATCGCTCTGGTTTTGGCAACTGGTTTTACATAATTACTGAGCAACTTGAAAGGACGCTTTGAGCTTTCCTTCTTTTTCAATTCCCATTATTAGTCCATACTCTCCCTTTATATTTATACATCTTGTTCAAATTTTCAATCACTAATAAAATACTTTCTATTCATCCATTCAAGTTCAAGTACATTTATTAAAACTTGTAGTGGATGGCACTTGATGTTAAGTTTTTTTTTCAAATATTAATTCATTAATTAAATTTAATTAAATTTAACTATTTTAAATAGAGTTTAGCAGTTTGTAATGAAGAATGAAATCAGCAAGCAGTGGCTCAATTGGTAAAATTCAAGGATTTCAGTATTATTCACGAGAAGAATGCGAGTTTAATTCTTGTGAAAATCAATTTCTTTGATAAATTATTTATATTGACTGTAATTATTTAATAGAAAGCAACTAAAACAATTTTTTGTATTACATGTTTAACTTCATTTCTAAAAATTATGCTACGTTTCACACTGATTTATTCCTTTGCTCTCGAGGAGCAACTCATGGTCACCATTCATGGGGGAGCCTCATTTTAATGTTTTACTTATTTATTTCCCTCTTTGATCTTTAAATTTTAATTTACTTTTTGAAGAATTCTTTTTTGGCAAATTAACTTTTTGGGGAAATTCGACTTCAAACAATATATATATATATATATATATATATATT
>JAOUZG010009955.1:3564498-3582651 GCA_026289955.1 Argiope argentata | reverse complement strand
TGTGTGTTTGTGTTTATTTTTCGGAACAATAAACTAGCCCTATTAGGTAAATAATTTTGCATCGAATTAAATTTCTGAGTGCAAAGGGATAGTATGTGAGTTCTGTTTTTTAAATTCTTTTCAAAGATGCAAGACAAAAAATTTAAAAATTTGCCTGGTCTTTTTACAGAAAAATATAAAAGGTTAGAAATTATTTAGATACTAATATTTTAAAAATTACTGAAATTTACATAAAAAATTATTTATACTTAACATTTTTGCTTTTCAAGTTTTTAAGATTAGAATTAAATTTTTATAAATTTTATCGTAATATTTTTTTTAAGAAAGCAGAATATTTATTTCTCATATCTTCTCTCAGCTACAGAAATATTGTAGTGAGATTGTAAGTTAAGTAAAAGTTTGTTTAAATATCAACATAAAATACATAATTTAAAAAATGGAATATTTCCATCCTTTTCTGACGACGTTTCAAGTCATTCAAAATATGGAATGATCCTGAAAAATAAAGTAATTCATTAAGTATAAAATTAATTCATGATCTTATTTTCCAATTCCATCAGAAGTACTTTATTCAAAAATTAAAATAAAAAGCAAAAAATATTTAAAAATAATCCTTATTCGTTAAATAATTGAATATTTGTTGCAACATAAATCAGTCTGGAATCTAACAAGAAATAGGCTTTGCGATTCTTATTATAAACTACAAATGAATTATAGCTCTATCTTCTGAAATATTGTAACAAAATAAACTGCATGCAATAAGATACTGCAGTAGTTAAATAATTTTCGTAACTATCGTTGTACCTTATTAGTTAGTAAAGACAACAGGAAATTGTTGTATAAATTTATAATTACATTCGAAAGTCGTTTTTTCCCGGTAAACTTTTATTACTTCGCCAAAATGCGAGTAATATATTTTCAGGCCACTAATATTATAATCTTAGTTACAATCAATTTGCTGTTCGAAAATATTAAAAACAATTCAGCAATCCATTTATTGGATTGATGTCAAAAATGGATTGCATTCCCTCAAATCTCACCAACTATTCTTTCCAATCACTCATTTCAGAATTTTTTTAAAATTGGGAGGTTACATATTTAGTTGTTCTAAAAAGTGCAATGAAGTGGACTTCGCCTGATTTCACTCATTATTCTTTAATGTATATATTTACAAATAGAATATTATTGATTTCGAAATTTAACTTAATAATAATCTAATTTTCATTATTTTAATGAAATAGATATGCAGTGAAAATTAAATATTTCAATAAAAAAATATCCAACTACTGGCCCAAGCTGAAAAAATAGGCGAAACGTGAAGGCTCAAAGTTTAAAAGAGTTTACTTAATGACACAACAAATAGGTCATTTGTGAAATGTTCAGTAATATGACGTATGAATAGTTCATGTCGGAGAATAACCCTTACCCACTCATGTACTTACTCTATGCAGTGACTTAATACCTGGAGCTTTACTCTTTTGTTCGTTACTCAAATTAGGATAATACTTATTTATTTAAATACCCTATTTCTTTATATAAAATGGCTCAGGAGGACCCGAATATGTAGGGTCTTGATCACTTATTTCATACACATTGGGGAGGAGGAGAATTATCTTTGGTGCTGTGTATCTTTCTCAGGAAATGAATATTCGACAGGCAACTATAATGAATCATTTAAAGGTATAATGTGTCATTAAGTGATTACTTGCTCTTAATCTGAAATAAAAGGCAAGAAATTGTCTCAAATAAGAAAGTCAGTGGTTCTTCGATATGTAATGAATACAACAAGAAGGAAGTGATTAGATCTATCTTATGAACAGGCCTTTTATTACAAATCACTTCAAAATAGTGCGGACTGTATTCCTATTAATAACGAATTGCTTTTCATAGTTGTGGTTATTATAGAACTTTTCCCTGATTCTTCATAAAGTGAAGCACAAATATAGAGGATTTACATGGCATGGATTACAGTAGCATGAAGTAGTGGAATACAGTTATTGACTGGCCCCTAAAATGCATGATTACAAATTAGTTCTACCTATGTTCCCATTGTAAGGAAGTGGCCTTGGCAATTAGGCTACTTGTAGGACGCTCCCTAGTTTCCTACAGGTAAAAAAAAAATAAGCGTAACCTACTTCCAGATGTTGACATTTAGTCTGACTTCTAATTAAAGTGTCCCCAAGTTCATAAATTCTTTTGACCAACTAAAGAGGCCACAGTTCGCCTGTATAATCATTCTTTGATTTAAAAATGATTAGTACATATAGACTAGAAGAAATGGGACTGAAAAATTCAGGTTAGCATTAATGAAAAAAAAATTCCTTCGTCGATTTAGCCCGAATTTTTGCAAGGAAAAAAATTAAAAATGTATATTTTTAAATTGAATTCTAAATGAATAGACCCTCGCAATTCATACATACAGTATTTCAATTCCATATTAAAACTAATTATAAGTTTTTAATTTAAAATTTCATCTTTATCGTAAAGCACACAGGCTTTCCTTTTTGAGAAAATATTCCCCCATCTTATCAGATCAGGACTTTTCACATTTTGGAAATCTCCAAGTACGCTTCCCGTTTTCCTGTCGCAACTGAAGTGAAACGAGAGCAGAAAAGAACCCTTTTTTATTGGGAGATATAAAGAAAGCCCCGAAAGTCTTTTATGGGACTTTCAATTTATTCAGCAAATCTTTACTAGATCCTCTCAATAACAATGGCTGCGATTTTGATTGGCACATTTTCAAAGGGAACGGATTATCCACGACTTTCTCTGCGATAAAATGACTTGGAGAAATATTTTTCTTATCCAAAAAAACTGCTCTCCAGGTCTTTTAAAAATTTGCGAGTGGTTGCTTAAAAGCCTTAAAAATGGAATGTTATTTTATTATTTCACGGTAAGTAATGTGCACAGATTTTAAATTCGTGGAAGTAGATTACCCAAAACTTTCACCGATGTTCTTTATTAAAGGTATCTATCCCCTTCAATTTAACATAAATATTGGGATCTTGAGCAAGGCCGAGAATTTCGCAGCCTCAAATTTTTATTTTCTGAATAAATATTACGAAATAAGTGTATTGAACGAAATAGTATAATAAGGAAAAACGAATCTATATTTTGTACATCTTTTGTGCTCATCAATCTATATAAAAAATGAATCACCAAATGTGCTGCTAAGTACAATACTCGAGAACGTCTCTACCAATTCGGCAATTTTTTAAAAATATTTTTGTTAGGACACGAGAAAGGTTCTTATAGACAGAAAAAAAAAACAGGAAAACTGCGAGGAAAATAGTAATAACGACACTTTTATTACCTTCCCACCAAAAATTTTCATTTCCTTCTCCCCCCACCAAAAGATTAAGACTTCAATTTATTTTTCTCCACGCTAATGAGGTTAGGCTTAACATGTTTTCGACAGATTATTTCGAACGATTCTGTTTATTTTCTTAGTGATTGATGCATTTAAATTAAAACATTGTTAATCCATAGATTTTTCGGATTCATTTTGAAGCACTTTTGAAATATAATAAAACAGAATTAAGGAAATTAAAAATTTCTTATCTGTATTGTGTTACTCCAATTTAGCTAGAAAATTTACGCTTTTGCGTTACTCCTGTTGGCGTTGAAAATTCCCCCGTGTGCAATATGTTGTAAATGTTGACAGCTGTATTTTCATTTCAATTAAAAGTTTTAAAATTACATGTATAATACTGTTGTAGCTATCTCAATATCGATCGATAATATACTGATTTTAAAGAAATACCACTTGATTTGCGGTTTTACTTTATTTCTGTAAATAACATTTTTAAGGTTAGTTATGCGTTTTCCATGCTATTAAGTTGCGGATAAAAGCTAGTTGAAATGAAATTTGGCATATAATTACATATTTTATTCAAAACATGACATTTAAAACTGCATATATCTATGGAATTGCGTTTTACAGTTATCGCATTTACTTGCTAGCAAGTGTATAGAACGATAATAAGATGGCCCACGTATATATTTCCTAATATTTTATTCTGACCTACAATTAGATGCTAAAATTATATGCCAAATTTATCAATATAGCTCTGTAATTTTTCTTTGTTCTCAGACAGATATAAATATTTTCCGTTATTGAATTGCTTTCGAAATGTGATAGAAGTCTACAAATATTATATGATAACTCCATATAGAATACAAGTTTATTGTATTATATGTTTAAGTTTTCTTGTGCAATTTTGCCAGAAATACGGTGGATTTATCGTAGAATTTGGGCATTAAGACTTGAGGTTCCCGGTTTTTAGACTTGATTCCTTGAAAAATCTTTCAGTTATTCTAGTACTATTATTCCTGTGCATTTAATGCACAGAAGTACTTATTTTTGGCTTGTCGATAAGATTTAAATTTAAAATTTGTATTCCATTAATTATTCAAATTATATATTTGGGATATTCTTTAATGTAAAACTGAAAATTCTAAAAATAATAAAAATATTTTTAACTATACTGTATTAAATAGTATAGATAAAGCGTTATTTGCATACAAATTCACTTCCGATAGAGTTTTAGCATGAAAATTGTTTTTGTTTTGTAAATATTTAATAATATCTTTACACAATTTTTCTCAGAATAAATAAAATACAGAAGATATTGAATAATTGGTTATATTACAAATAAACTTTCCATAAAATATCATTATTTTATATAAAATATATAAGTTCGTATCTTGTTTAGATTATACAAGATCGCTTTCTTGTATAAAATATACAAGAATGTTATCTTGTGTACAATCTACAAGATCATCATCTAATATATTTTATACAAGATCATCATCTAATATATTTAATACAAGATCATCATATAATATATTCTTTACAATATCAATATCTGATATATAATAAGCGATGTTTCAATTACTGCAAATACATCTTATGCTTTAGAGTTCAAAATACTAATCAATTTTCCTCTAAATAAAGCGAGATAAATGTGCCTTTTCAATTTTCATAGTATTTTCCTATCTTATATTTAAGTTAAACCAAATTATGTCAGCAGAGATTTCCATTTAATACTAGGAAAAGACAAACAAAATGGTAAAACGAGCAAAATATTTAAATAAATAAAAATTTGTTACAAAAAGTTTCATTATACCAGATATCACTCGCATTTGAAAATGCAATTTTATGTTAAAGAACTTGAATTAAAAAAACGGCGCTTTTTTTTCCAAAAGAAAGTAATTATTCCTTGCAATGATGAATAATCATTATAAAAATTTATTTAAGGTTTTAAAGTATAAAACAGTGCAAAATATAAGAAACATGGAAAGTAAAGTTTCATCAAAAAATAAAAACGCTCTGTAAAAATAAGCCCTAACAAATGAGGTTGAGTTTAGTTTAATTTATATGTCCGCCGTCTTTTAGATTATAATGTTTATTTATTCAGATTACTTTTCCAAAAATAAAAATTAAGAGGGTTTTCATTTAAACAAAGCATTTAATACACATTTCAGAGTTCATATAATTTATTTCTTTTGCTTCGTAAATGAAGTTTTGAAAAATTAAACATTTGAAACATTTTTACAAAGTTCTCGCTTAAATAATGTATTTTTTACTTGAAAATTAATTAATTTTTATTTATAAAAAATGATATGTTTTAATTAATATTTTTATTTCGAAATAAAATTGTTCTTACTGAAAACCATCAACTATTTAAAGTTCACATGCTGTTACAAAATACATTGTATTAATATATTTTCAAAATAGAATTTATCAAAATATAATGTAAAACAACGGAGAAATAGGATTGAATTGAATTTATGGTGGCATTTTAAATAAATATATTCGAAAGCGAATCGGCATCGTGAAATAAAAATACCATATACTCAAAGTGAATTTCGAAAATAAAATATTTGATTTGATTTTGAAATGGTACAAATTCGTGGAACATTTATTTGTGTATCCTGCATTTTATGTTTCTGAATAACCTTTATAAAAATTTTTACTTTGACCATTTTTTGTAATCCTATGACAGTGAAAATCATTATTCAAATTTGTTTCAATGCTTTCAAAGCGATGGATATGGATCAAAATAAAATAAGGTTATTTATCTATTACATAATATAACAATGGATGAATGAATTTTTATTTCTCTGGCATTCAGATTATTCTTATTACAACAAAACTGATTAATTAATTTACTATCTCGGTGCGTTATTTTTTTTAAATGTTATCTTTGTACATTAAAACAAATTTTACGTACTTCTTTAGTTCAATAACAAATGTAAGTGAGATAAATTAAAAATTTCATGAATAATTAAATTTCATATTATGTATTTGGATTCAAATCGGGATGTTGCTTACAGGTTATGAATTCTTCAAACAAAAACGTGCAAGCTAGTAGTTTAGTAATATTGCAAATGTTTTAACCCTTTGCATTCTGATGGTGCCTTTGATTCACCATTCAAGATTGAACATCATTTTGGCGTTTTATTTATTTATTTTTAAAATGGAATTGGTTAAAAGATGTAGATTAATTTTTCAAAAAAATTCGACTTAAAAAATTATGTATATTTATTTTTCATTGCAATAATAAACAAATATTTGCATTATGGGAATAACTTTGCATCAAATTATTTTTCGGTGTGCAAAAGGTTAAAACTTTTGTAAAAAATATATTATTTCGACTGGGTATTTATACTGAATCTATCATTCAACAAATATTATTCAAAATAGGATTAAAAACATTAAATGAGGCTTTAGACAAAAAATACTACATTATATACTTAAAACTATATATTTTAAGTAATATCTTGGCCATTTTGTTTCGAAATATCTACAAGCGCTTTTTATTTATTCAAAATATATCTCAGTAAGATTATTCAACAGAAAAAAAACTATCTTTTGAGCTGCGTTCTATCTATAATTACTTGTCTTGATGTTTTTTTTTAATAAAAGAATTGATTTTTTTTCAAAAGACGAATAATCTTCACTATAAACACGATCAAGCAGTTAATGTACATTTCGAACATTTCCACAAAACTTGTAAGAAGTTACCACCAAGTGGAATAAAAAGCAACATTTTCTCGAACATTCGAAAAGTTATCCTCCCAATTAGTTTTCTGTAAATCTAACATTATAGAGATTTCTTGGAAGGCGATTGTTGACAAACGAACAGAAAGAAATGCTTAAGTGTCAAAGAAGTTTTCGTCTGGCTTTTAAAATTCAGCTTCAGAAGAATACAGCAAACGATGTAAAAAAATGCCTTTTTATGGAAATTTATCGTCTCGATGTATTTATTTAGGGTTTTAAAGAAAGATAAAATTTTGTTAGAAATGAAATGCGGTTGCTGTGAGTTTATTCCTCAAAAATAAAATGAATCTTTGTCTGTTTTTAAATTAAAAGATATTAAATAAAAAAGGACAAGAGGAAATTATTTGAAGCAAATCTGAGGAGGATATTCCCTCATTTTTTGACGCTCATAACAATTTTTAAAATATTAAAATTTGGTCCTTGAAAAAATAATTTGATACATGATTGTTCATCAAAGACTTATCAATTGCCCAAAAAATAAATATATATAATTGTTTTAGGTTGAGTCCTCTCGTTTAATTAATTTTCGACTAATTAACTTCTCTGCAGGTATTTTAACAATCAAAAATTAAATAAATAAAAGGTCAAAACGATGCTTCGTCTTGAATGGTACAAGTACAAAGGTTTTAATCCAGTACAAGGTTTAATTTAGAATATTATCTTTTAAAACTAAAGATCGATGAATTTAAGACAAGACTTTGAATAAATAAATATTCTTTTTTTTCGATAGTCAATGGTAAGTAATGATATCTGAAACTAGTCTTTTAAAAATGAATATTTTAGCAGTGACATAAAACAAATGCTTCAATAGTCATTGATAAATAACGTACACAGTTCAGCTCCGATGTTTCGTTTTAATGTCTTTCCTCGTTAGCCATGTTTTTAGCCAAAAAGAAAGGGCAGTAAAACCATCATCCAATCGATTGGTGAAAAGGTTACCATCTCATGGGAAATCAAATCACAAAGTTTGAACCAGACTGATTAATTTTAATACCCTATTTTGAAACTAGCAAGATAACTATAACGGTTTTTAGCTATTAATTTTCAAGTGTAGTCAGATGTCAGGGATTGTATTGAATCGCCGGATAGCTCCCGATTCTAAACACCAAATTAAGGCCCAATCAGACTAACATATTTAATGGACCTGTAAATATAATCCTTTTTGAGATTAAGAACGTTATTTTAGACACCACATCTATTTCGAAATGATGGAAAGCCTTTTTTTTTAAATTAACAGAATGAACCTGCCCTTCAAAGTAAATCAGGGAGAGTATTCTTCCTAATAGTTTGTCGCATGACCAACAATAAAGGAGTTATCTCCCTTCTTCTATCATAAAAACTATATAATTTCAGAAAGACCACGATTACCACGAGTACTCATTTTTTTTATTTTCTGGTTCCTGCATGTGAACATTTTGTAACACATATTATAGCGAAGAAAGCCGAGTATACATTTTGAAAGCATTTTTTTAACTGTCTGAAATCAAAATTACATACATGTCTAAATGTACATACATATGAATAAATAGACTTTGAAATAAACAAATCATTTATAAATTTGTCTTCACCTTAGATGTCAAACCTTTGACCAAATATTATCCAAATAGCTTTTAATGCTTTGTAGTTGCTAAATACATTTGTGCCGGCTTTCTGGCACAGAGGTAGCGCGTCTTCCTCGTGTTCTTGGAGTCCCGGGTTCGAGTCCCGGTTCAGACATGGTTGTTCTTTTCTGTACTATCTGTGAGATGTGTGGCTGTGCCCCTCCCGCTGTAAAAAGGGGCTGTGCAAGCAAATGTGGTGAGTGTGTAGCTGAGTCGTACTCTTGGCCCTAGTTGGCACTACTTCAAAAACAAGAGACGTTCCTTTCGGCTTAAATCTGCTGCTGTGTCAGCAGGGGGATTGTCTATAGGCAAGTGCCACAGGTAACAACAACACATATTTTTCTTTCGCAAGCAGCGAAAACCGAAAAGAAAGACTTGGATGGATTTGGTTAAAATTTGGTAGAAATCTGTAAGTTATACCCAATATAACTCAAAGCACTTTTTAATTATCGTATCCTTATACAGGCAGATATGTTTCTAAAAGCATCTTTTTTTGGACTAGAGAAGGGGAATAGGAAATTCGTTTCAATCTACAGATCAAATTTTTTAATGATTCATTTTTTGGAAATTTTGTAAACGAGAAAGTAATAAATCAATAATTACAATTGTTTCGATCTATAACATGCCAACATATTATAACGCTTCGACAATTTTTGTCATTATTTTCAAAAGTGTGCATTCTGGTTTCATATTCATAAGCATTTCTATTGTGTTTGGAAATGATTGAAGCATTATCTTTTCTATACGCTTTTCAAAATTAATCCTAGTAAGTACTTTTACTTGCATCTGCAATTTAATCATGTCCTATTTGCTTAACTTTAATGAAAAAGAGAAACATTTACCGATTCCTTTATTTTTCCTTAGAGTCGAAAATTAAATAGCGAATGTTATCTTTCGAGCCTAATCCGGTGAAGACTTCGGAAAAGAATTCCCACCCCCATAATTGTCGTTTAGGGAACAGGAGTTCGACCCCGACTCCGATTCCGACTAATTGTTAATTGTTCGCAGGCCACTTAAACAGATTAAGTCTGCAGTCCTATCGGACGATCCCCTTGCCCAAAACGCGTAATTAGGAAGTCCGAAGTAGACGGAGGCTTGGCGACCAATTTTGTGGCTTTCTTAATTCTTCGGATTACAATTTTCGACCACACCCATTGACGACCTTTAACCACAACTGTAACTTTTCTTCTCCAGCATCGATTGGGAGATGCCAACTTGTTGGAATTGGGACAGAGGATTTGACAGATGGAAATGTCGCCGAAAAAGAAATGGGATTTGGTTTTTCCCATTATTGTGGGGATAGTGGAATCGGGGACATTTTCGTTCTATCATAAAAAATGTTGGTTGTTGAGGACAAAATACGAAAATGTGAAGCATTTTTTTTAATTTCAGTTTTTATAATTTATTATTTAATTTTTTTTTTTCATTTACCGTGCACATTGTGAAAATAGTTATTTTAAACGAATCCAGTTTATTCAGCGATTCAAAAAATAAATAAAAAATATGAAAAATATAGAAAAAGATAATAATTAAAACTAATAACTATGAAGCATAATTAATGAAAAATAAGGATGAAAATATATTAAATGGTAGTTATTACGCTTTTATTTTAGAATTGTGATGCTTCAAATACCAAAAATCAAAAGAAAGGTTTCAAAGATAAATTTTACAAATGTATCAAATGTATTAATTATTTTTAGAAAGAACCGTGATTGTAGAAAGATACATAAGCTTTACTAACAAAAATTCATTAGTTATAAATTACCTTATAAAAATAAATGTCAAGAAAGGAGGAAAACACAAAATCTGTCGTAAACTGCACAAACCCTTTTCAGTAGACTTTTATTAATTACTATAAATAAAAATATAATTATTAAACTAAGTTATATAAAATATAATTATTTCATTGATACAATTAAAATATATGAAGCTCTTTTATATTTGCATGGGCCCACAAATGCAGCAAACGATGCGGAGAAAAACTTCGTACTGACAGGCGAAATCGGAACAGCTGCATTTTAATATGTAGTTTAGTTCAGTCACCTTTTCCGCTTCAAAAATGAAATTTTAAATGAAGATCATTAGTATTATATTTTCATTTAAAGTTTCTTTGCAAATATGAAAAGGCAATAAAGAAATTGTCTTTAATAGTTTACTTTATTCTCATTTACAGTAAGAGTTTTATTTACTCTAACACTTTTAAGTGAAATAAATTTTCAAAACGTCACCAGATGTCTTTAAAATGCGTAAAAGGAAAAAAAAGTATAGATAGGAATAGTTTAGGTTATGTTACTTCTACTATTTTTGAGTATTTCTTCAAAGATATCGAATTTAATCGACAATCATATCTCTGCTGTAAAAGTTTAAAATTTAGATGCGGAAAATTAGAAAAGAAAAAGAAGATCTCATTTGTAATTTTCTTTGAAAACTAGCATATTAAAACTGACTTTAGAAGTTTGAAGCAATTGAAGATTGTTTCAAACTTGTGATGAGAAAATTTGAAAAATTCTATTTCATTTCAAAAGGACTTTAAGAGAAATTATTTTTGATTGGGCAGCGATATTGAGTTACTTTTGAAAATTATTAATTAAATATCTTATATTAAATCTTTTCAAAATCGCTTTCGATAAAATAAATTTGTGTATTTATCGCAAAGATCACAAAAATGTAATTTATGTAAAATATTGCAGATAAAATAAAATTATTCTAATGTAATTTCTATTATTGAATTTTTTTTATTTGAAATCCGAATATATATAAAAGATTCTTTAATTTTATTTCTTTCATTTTTTAATGTTATAAATTAATTACTTTTAAAACTACTCTTCTAACTGTAAAAGATAGGCGAATCAGTTTATTCAGCAATAAGATGATTTTTTCGTGCTTTAAAGTAATTTTTTACACTTTTAATTCATTTAAAGAGGTTTCATAGAAATCATTTTATTAATAAATAAGGTGATGTATTAGAAGTTATATTTATATCTTCCCTTAATTTTAATTCTTTAAGCAGTATTCAGAAAAGCAAAAAGAACATTTTCCCATTTGGATTTTTAATTTCATCAAGATAGCAGCATTTGAGTAAAGCTGAGAAATAGTTTTCTTTGAAAAATAAAATTTAAAAAAAATCAATTTCTATATGCATTATGACTATGTTATGATTACATTCTGCTTAAATATTTGTGCTTTCTGATATATTTTTAGTAAAAATAATCTAACGAGTCAAGAATTCAATAATGTTTATTCTTATTATAATTATAAAATTTTTAACGAATAACAAAGAATATAAACAATAATTAAAATTTCAAGAAATCTAGAGCAAATATTTTTTGCCATTTATAATTCTTAATAACACTGATAAAATTATATACTTCTGGTTTTGTTTCAAATTTTAAGATCTTTAAGCAGAAAAAGAACATAAGAATATGATGCGTATGTATGAAATTTGAAAGTGAGATAAGATTAATTTAAAAACTGTTTTATGCATTCAGTAAATCACTAATATATGAAATTTAAGGAATTTTTAACGTAAATCATTTCAATTTCTTTTAATATTTAATCAATTCTTTTGAATAGCAAATAAATATTAATAATATATATAGAAAGTTAACTATCAGATATTTATCTTGATAGATCAAACCGAAATGTGAATAAAACTTAGATAGGATTACTTGTTTTCAACTTTTTATACTAATATAATTTAAAATGGAAAAGAATGCAAGAACATCGTAAAAAGAAATAATTTAGCTGAAAAAATTCAAGTGTAAATTTTGTCTGTTTTAAATGGTTAAAAATTTAGACGTTATTAAAAAAAATGTTAAAATACTTGAATGCAACTTTATTTTTAAATGAAATTATGAAGCTCTAAAATTTTATCAGATTTATTAATGATCTAGGGATTAATTTTCTGCAATTATACAAGTAAAGTTAAAACCATATCAATACTTCCAATAACTTGAGATATACCAGATATTTGCCAACTAGATGCATACATTCAACATTTTATAACAGGACATTTGGACAGTAAAAAGGAATTTTTCTAATTCAATAAATAAATGACTTAGAATAAACTAAAGTAATATAAACTGAAAAAACTGAAGACCCAACAAATTTTGATAGTTAAAGAATTATATAGAATTTTTAGAAAGTGGTTCATTAAGCTTGAGGTAATATTAACTTCCGATTTAATTTCCCCACGTTTTGTCTTTATTCTCTGGCTGTAAAGAATTATTGCCACATAATTCTTCTTAAATGGTATTTTTCCACCAACTGAGAAAAAACATTCACCTCTTTTAAGTGAATTAATCTCAGCATGACATGATTCATGAAAAAGTGAGTTTTGATGTTTAATAATACAAGAATTATGCTTGAGGAATGTCGCGCTCAAATAAAAGCACTTAAACAGAAAAAGATGGAAAACAATACTCGGCAGGGAATCTAAAGATTTTTTTTCAGGCTTGAGAAGTCGTTTAAAATCATTTTAATTACAAATATTTCTTTATTTCGTTTGCATAAAAAACGTTTTCCAATTCTTTTTTCAATTTTTTAATATAATTAAGTTATTGTGTTTGAAATCTAGAATAGAACCTTTCTTTTAAAGAGTCATGCGAAAAGAAACATGTCATATGTAGCACCTAAGATAATCAATCAAATCAAATATTAAATCAAATTGAAGTATTGAATCAAAAGTTCTAGATAAAACATTGAGCAACATGCGTAATTCTTCAAAAGCTAACATTCATAAACGTTAGAGAATGTTCACATCAGAATTTATCAACAAAATTCATTATTATTTTTAGAAGTAAGAAGGAAAAAAAATCTTATTTATAAAATACATCAATTCATATTTAATACCGAACATAATTTTCACATCGAATCATAGAATTTTGTACATTTAAATCAAATTAACCAAAATAATCAAAAATATCAAAAATAAATACATTTTAATTATCAGTTAATTATTCCAGGTAATTTTACATTCATTTATAGATAAATATAACAGTAAATGCTACAAATAGTACATTCCCAAAAAAGAGCTGACATTAATCCATAGGAGAAAGGATTAAGTTATATATTAATCTAAAACTAAAAAGTTTTTTTTAAGAGTTATTGATAATTTATAACTTAGAGTGATAATACAAATTTACATGTAATAAAGAAAGCAGATAGGAAACAAATGGAATTGTTCTATGCTTAGAGAAACTGTGGTCCATAACGGGTGAAATTTTCAATTATTTCATTTGAGATTTAGAACATAAATCTCCAGTTTGAAATTTTTTTATTAATAGAAAATTTGAATACATTTTAGTATACTATCTAGAGATATTAAGAGATTAATTCTTCACAAAAAATATAAAAGGGGTTCCAAATGAATTGATACTCTTTTTCAAACGAATATAATGTTGAAAATACTATTATTTATATGTATTAGTGCATTTTAATTTACAATCCATATCGTAATTACTTCAGTCACTTCATAGTAGAAAATTGTGTTAAAAATATTAGATCTTTTTATTCATTAAAATTACAAAATGATTATTTGATAGCACTAGCAATATGAACATTGAATTATTGCCATTTGAAGCAAGGTCACTTATGAAATCCTAACTTAAACAGTAAAATTTTAATTACAAATTATTTATTTTTAAATGGATTCTAGAGCATATAAATCTATTGAATATAATGTAAAGAGCATACCAAAATGTTTTTGTGTTAGTTGAACTTTTAGAAGACTTTATTTCATCGTATATTTAGTATACAGGTAAATAAAATTTTCAAATGGCAAACTCAGGTGTCATCCTCGTCATCTGACCACGGCTCAATATTACGAAGTTCGTCCCAAAACCACTCTAGGGTTGCTTTATAGTGGTACCTTAATTTAACTAAACAAAATTTAACTCATATATTAGCTAGTATCACAAGGTCTAATAGTTAATGAAATATGTCAGACATGAAATGTAGTCATTATTTCAGAAGTATTAAATGTATATGCAAAGAGATGATTATAAAATACATTTTAGATTTTTTAAAAATGAAAAATTCTAACTTCGTTATCCTTCTCATTCTGTTACATTCCATGTACATCTTGAGCTGTTATTTTTTTATGTAGCTGCTGGTCTGTATCTTATCCATCTAATTTTTTTGTTTGTGAACTGTACCCCTGTTCCATAGATGTTTGAATTCTGCAGGAAAAAAAACCCTCTTAAAGCGAAGTAATCTCATTTTAAAGTAATTATAAAGCTACGTGCAGTTCTTCGCCCGTGCAATTTATTTATTGCCATCAAGTCGAGAAAAGTGAGTAAAACAGTGCCACAGTCGTCAGGATAATTTCTTCTGGAAAGTCATTATCTGGTACCGGCCGTGTACGTTAGCGGTTACGACTTTTACGACTCTCGTGGTACACCTACGGCACAAAGACGAGAAAACAGAGTAAGAAAAACAGAGGAAAATTTTTATATTCCAGGAAAGTACTGTAATTTCTTCGAAATGTTTGTCACGTGAGGTTTGCAACGGCTTGTCAAATGATGGAGTAAAAACATTCCGAATGGTATAACTTAATAATTGAATGCAAAATCTAGCTTTCTATTTTTTAAAAAAAAAATTTGTGATTGAAAAAGTATTTGTTTTTATCTGAAATAACTTTTCGTATACAAGTAATAATGTTATTAGAAAGCGGTGCTACTATTTTTTATATCTGACTTCAATCAAAATGACAAGACAAAAATTTGAATTATGTCTTATTTTAGAGAAAAGAGTTATTGGGAATGAAATAAATTAGAATATTTTTATGGTTAGAAGGAGAAATAAAATTTTATTGCTTTCAAACATCTTTTTAAAAAATAATTCAAATAAATTATTTATGCACTTAAAAAATCAATTCCAAACTTTATAGAGCAGCAATTTAATAACAAATTTCTTTCCTGCATTAATCGTAGTTAAAAGATATAGTAATCAATCGATTAATTGATTGATAATTTTATTATATATTATATTAATAGAGAAAAAGAGAATAAATTTTTAAATAATTAAATTAAAATAAGAATTAATTAGCATAAATATACTAATACACACTTTAATTCCAAATTCTATCATCGTTAAATTAATTGTATACAAGTTTGCTTATTTTTTGAATAAAATTCATTAGCACGCCAATAGTTTATAGTTAAAACAATTTTCTTTTTCATTTTGTATATTTCAAAAATAGACAAAAAGACAAAATTTATCTTTATAATCCATTATTTATATTCAAATTTTATTACAACGATGTTTAATTTGTTACTGTGGATCATTGAAAAAGACAAACGATTTTTAAAAACGAATAAAACCCTTAAATAATCTTAATAATGAGAAAGAAAAATAGAAAATATTTAAGCTATACAATTGCTATAAAATATCAATTTTTTACTTCCATAAATTCATAGTTCTCAAAATTTTATTTTAATTTTGGAAACTTATATTTTATAATAACATTATATAAAATATTTAAAAATATTATCATAATAAAATATTTAAAGTAATTTTTATGTGATCATTAAATTTTGTATTTGTTTCTTTAACTATCAATTTCAAACTATGAGGTTCTTTAGAATATAATATACTAGAGTCTCTTATATCAAGTCAATCTATGCTAAAATATGGTGAAATGGGATGTTAATAATTAACATCAATTTGGGAGTTCTACTTTTCCTTTGCTTTGTTTTTAATGGAATTCATATGGAGAATGGAAATATACAAAATGAAAATATCAGTTTAGCATAAATGGCTTCTGATTTTTACTTTTTTTTATCTAAAAATGTTAATTAATCCAATAACCTCTCTAGTATTATTTCACACAGGAGGAAACAACCTTTCAAAACTGTATTGTCTGTTCAGGAAATAAGCTGTTATATTTTAAGATATTTAGTGTGAGTATTAAAACATTATATAAGCTTATGAGCCCACTAAATTATAAAACTGATAAAAATTGCAATTATTAATATATTATAGGTTTTAACATAAACAGTGATGTTGAATAAAAAAATTTATCTAAACGAAGTTTCTAAGTTAAAAATAATATTTTTTAATTCTTTATATTTAATGCAATGGAATATGTTTTAGAATTTCATTAAAACATTTAATTCAAACATTTCTACATTAAAATTCCTAAATTCCCTTCAGAAAAATAATGCATTTATTTGCTGTAAATATATATATATTGGAAAAAAAACTGTAATGATTTTATGCAGTCAAATCTAATTTGAAAAATTTAATATCTAAAATCTTATTTAATTGAAAGGCATGTGAGTATAAGAAGCATAAAAAAGATTCTTTCCATAGAATTTAAATTTAGTTTTGCATGAAAAGTATACATATTGAACGAATGAATTTTATTTTGTGGCTTCAATATATTTTGACGAGAATAAAACAACTAAAAATGACAATAATAATATAAAAAATACAACAAAGGTTCAAAAATATTTGTATTTGAATGCAAAAATGAATTATTTATTTATTTATAACAAATAATTTATTTACTTATTTATCAAAAATAAATTCCCTATTAATTCACCAAAAAATTTCCTTATTTATTTATCAAAAATAATTTCTTTACTTATTTATTTGAAAAATTTCCTTAAAATAATTCCATAAGGAATTTAAAATAATTTCCTAAAAATAATTCCATAGGGAATTAAAAATAATTTCCTAAAAATAATTCCATAGGGAATTAAAAATAATTTCCTTAAAATAATTCCATAAGGAATTAAAAATAATTTCCTTAAAATAACTCCACTGGGAATTTAAAAATAATTTCCTTACTTATTCATTAAAAATAATTTCTTTACTTATTTATCTGAAATAATTTCTCTGCCTACTTATTTATTAAATTCCTTTAGCAAGTAATCAACGTGACAATTTCAAGCAGTATCTTAAAATTTAAGAAGAAAACCAGTGACTAAGTTAATAAATATTAGGAATACCGTGCTGAAACTGAAAATATACTTTATACCTCATTTCATAATTAAAATACTTCTGGTAACAAGGAAATGATGTTGCACACTAGTTATTACTGTCGTCTTCTTTATGAATTAGATTGCACCAAATCTATTATATACCAAAATATTTAATATTCTTCATTCAGTTGTTTCTTAACGATAAAAATACAACTTTATGTATATTTCATTAAAAAATGGTTTCTACCTTCATTAGACCAGAGAAAAATCAGGGAACACTTTTCCCAATTGAAGAATTATTTATCATTCGTATCATCTTCTTCACCGTAGTTCTCAGCTCATGTGTAATTAATTAGATGCTGCCAGGTTTTCTCTTCGGCTGTTAGGGTATCAAATCTTAGATCTAATTGGGCAGTGATTAAACTTGAGCTGAAGAACTGTCAACAAAATTGCATTTATATATTTGCTTTTAGCAAGTTCTAAAGTGTTATTCTCACATAACAGTGTATAAATTGGTTTGAAATATATTGAATCAAATAAAATATTTGATCGAATAACA
>JAOUZG010009955.1:3538898-3564398 GCA_026289955.1 Argiope argentata | reverse complement strand
TATATATATATATATATATATATATATATATATATATATTATTATCCTTCAGTAAGTGTTGGAAGTTTATTTTAATCTGCTCACTAAAAATTCTGCATAGAAATAACGCATTATTTTATCTTATTATCATTAATTTATCGGACAGTCAAAATAAGGAAATCTATTATATATTATTTTTATCTTTCATTTGGTGAGTAAACTTGAACATGAAATATAATTCAATTATAGAAAGAAATTTTTTGTTACGTGAAAAAAATTGTTTTAAACAATATTTATTAAAGAAGGTTGAATACGGGATATAATCGGTTTGGGATACAAATTAGAATTTAGCGTGAATCAAAAATCTTTTCTCTTGATATTTCAAACTAAATTGCCGGTCTTTAATGCTTTTAACTTTTTAAAATTAAGTTAAAAGTTTTAATGTAATCTGAAAATCTTATTTGCGAAAAAGGGATTTTAAAGTATTTTTAAATATAATGAGTTATTGGATTATTGGATTACATTGGGACAAAATAATTTTAATTTTAAATTCAAATAAAATTTCTTTATGTTAGTAACAATCATGCCTTAAAACGTTCTAATTTTCTACATAAATGTTAGAATTATTCACAACGTATGTTTAATAATTATATATTCTTTTATATGTATTAAAATTAATAAAAATGTATTATATATGTACATTTTATCTGTACACATGCATATTATTTGAGCAATATTATATTTAATTTTCTCGCATAAATTACCTTTCAAAATCACATTAATTGCAGCGTTCATAAATTAAGTAAATATATTAAGGAATTTCAAAAAGTTTGTTGATTAATTACATTTATTTCACCTTTATGCAATAAAATTAAGTTCAGTAATAAAATTCCAAAGTTCCAAAAGGAACTTTGGTGGAATATAAAGCTTTAAAACAAACACTGAAATTTTGTGTGTATTTTTTTGGTCATTTATGCACAAAATATATGATAAAAACCTTTATGAATTTCAGAAGCAATTTCTTTGTATTTCGATTTCCTTTCAAAATTTAATTCCAAAATATCCTATGTTCTGATTTATTTTCTATTATTCTGATTTTTATCACAAATCATTTATATATTTAAGTATTTGAAATAAAGGAAACATTTGAGCGACTGCGGATAGTAAATCTCATATAAACTATCTTTCGTTATATATATATATATATATATATATATATATATATATATATATATATAATATGTGTGTGTGTGTTTTATAATTGTCCAAATGCTTCCATTTATAGGCGGAAATGATTGGCAGTTTCGATTTAGATGTTAAAATGTAACAAGGTGTCATGAAAAGGGTAACATTCTAACATTAATAATATCCCATACAGTCCTAGTATTAAAGGCAGGATTTCCAATAAATACATCTGCGGAAAAATTGAAGAGGTTGCATTGTTAATACATTCTTTAATCAAAGCTTATCTTTAAAGTAAATTTAAATGCACATATTAATTGAATGTTTGCTATTTGAAATTTTCTTGAAAATCTCGTATTATTAAATTGTAAAATTATATATTGATTGCTATTTTGACATTAAGAATTTTTTTCAAAAAATATTATTTATTTTTTTCTTTTTAGGTGAATAAACCTAAAATATAATTTATTTTTGTGAATAAAAATATTATATACCCTGGTTGATAACATTTTTATAGTTGAAAAATAAGAATTATATACCATAAAGTTATATCACGATATAAAATTTTTTAAATAAAATTTGCTTCATTTTATTGTGAAAACTTTGAAGTAGTCAGTATATTTTGTGTTTCACTCACTATAAAAAAAGACAAGTTGGAAAAAACCCTTGTGCGCCCATTTTAAGTTTATGATAATTAATTTTGTTGGATATATCTGTTTATTAAACATGAAATATTTTTTGTGATTTATAAACATTCTTTTTTCCTTTTTACTGAATTTCCCTACACATTTCTGCTTATTAAATACTTTATATATATATATATATATATATATAATTATATTATATATATATATAATATAATGATTTAGTAGATTCCTTAAATTCAAAGCATTTTAACTTCATTTCAGAATTTTGGATTTTTTTCTCTATCCAGACATATCTATCTGAATATTTCTTTAGCTTCCTACATAGTATATATTATGCGCTTTTTAGTGTCTAATATTAAACATAAATTGTAATAACCCTCATTCTTCGACCGAGACGAAACAAGGGATTATTTGAAAGTTCGGGTATAGAGCAGAGATAAGATTTCTTGTTCTACCATTTTAAACGAAAATGAGATGAAAAATAAGATTATAAGATCAAATTAGCAGAATTTTTTTTATTTCAACAGCAGTTGAAATTTAATTATTGCTGAACAAAAACGTATGTTTACATGAGCTTTTTTCATAATAAGCAATCGAAAAATTTAGTCTTTTGAAATGTTTGAACTAAGAATTAAGGAATTTTTCAAAGAATTTTCAATAAAAAAAAGAAAAGAATCAACGGTAGGATTTGAAAAATGCCTTTTGAATTTCATATTAATCAAGGAAAAACAAGAAATGTTGTAGTGATTTCAAAAAAAGTTATTTAATATTAAAGGAAAAAAATTTCAATTAGTATTTGGTTTAGAGATTTTTGTTTTTCGAAATTTTTGTTCATTTTTTTTCATTTATATTATTACTAGAAACATTTGTAAAAAAAGCAGATTCAAAAGCAAATTTACCACTTTAAAATATAAATTATGTATATAAACATAAAATATTTATATTATAATAATTTATATTCTATTCAACTTGTTATAAGAAGCCGATTTCATTTGAATGAGCGTGTCTTTCTTTTAATTTAGTATTAACCTTTAAGCGTTTTGTAACCCGTAAAGATCAATGAAAATTATCGTTAAAAGTATACATAAAATTTTAAAGATCAGTTTTTTTTCTCGATGATTAATTATTTTCTTAATTTTTATATTTATTACAATTTTTAGTTCATTCTTATTCATTAGAAAAAAAATATGTGTGGCAATAATCGATAATAAAAAAGTTGAAGAAAAATTTTTAACGTTTTACTAAAATTTTATTGTAATAATATTAAATTAAATAAAAGGTAAATTCTTTTTCAAACAATAATGGAATTTTATTATTAATTATGTTTTTTAGCTCTGTCACTTATACTCTCAAAAATCATCCTCCCCTGAATTACAAATATTCTGAAAATAGAAATGTTTCAGTTTTCTCTAATACAATAAATGATATTTAAAAAAAATTTAATGAAAAAACTGTATAATTATCTTATATATTATTCTAACCATATATTGAATTACAATGTTTGCTATTTTAAATGTTCAATAGTATCAAAGGAAGAATTATCATTAAATTTAAGCTCATCCCCTTATTTTTATGTTCTGTTTTTTTATCAAAAGAACATAATCATTTCGCTATTCGTTTTTTTTATAAAACAGTTACTCTTAGTGCAATTATAAGAACTAACAAAACCTTTTATTTTTAGTTCTTTTCTTTAAAATCCCATGAAATAATTACCCAAAATGCTTAATCCATAAAAAATAATTTTTTAATATAATTAAATATATAAAACAACATTCACGATGCTAAAAGATGAAAAATGAGCATTTCATATCAAGTTGAGCCGCATGAATTTAAATAAAAATTTCTGCTGAAGAAAACGATTTATCTAAAAATTCGATATTTCTAAACAACTTAAAATACATCATTTTAATGAATAGAATATTATCTTACTCAAAATAATTCCAAATATAATAAGTTTATAAAAAGTACAACCTAAGTTCTACAGGCGACAACATGGGAAGATTCGTATCATGTGTAAAATAGCAATTTTCATTTTAAAAAAATCGATAAAAAATACAATCCCTTTAAATTTAAGAAAAAAAAAAATGTTTTTTATATCAGGAAATTCAAAAACAAATGAGATTTTAAAAGTAAATACATTTTGCATGAAATGGCGCGCTATTGATTTTTTTCATTTAAGTTCGAAAATGGCGAAAGTAGCTATAATGTATGTTGCTTAGCATTATCTTGAAACATAATCTAATAATTAAAGAAATAAAAGTTTTATTCCATCAGAATAGACACTGTAAATCTGGAAAAAAATTGTTTTACATAAAAAATGCACATAATTATATACAGCAATTTTAATGCTTAAAGTATCGAGAAGCTTAAATATCAGAACATAAAAGTAATCAATTTTATCACATAGATGAAATTGACCTCAAAGTTAAAATCCATTGATAAAGAAAAATCGAAGAATAACTTTCAATATATATTTATATATAAAAGACCTACAAAAATTTTTGAATATACAACTTTAGAACAAATTTAAAAATATAAAAGTTCATTATGCACATTTCATTTTACATTTCCTGTATTTGTTTCTTTTACAATGAATTTCATTAAGTACCTAATACTAATTTTTTAAAAGGCATAATTTTTATTTTTTCGCATTTAAAACATTCATAAAAATAATCAGGAATATTAAGAAAAAAACAAAAATATAGGAAACAACTTACCCATTTTGCCGATTTACTTGATAAAAAAAACTCTGAAAAAATAAACTTATTCTCCAAATGAAATAGGTTTTTCAGAAAAATATTAGCTTCATTAGAAAGTTCAAAAAGTTATTAGTATCATAAAAATCCTACTCAAATTTTTATTATATTTTAATATAAAACTATTTAATTGTATATTTTATTATATTTTAATGAGAAAAACTTACTGAATAAATGACTATTAACTCTATTGACTTTATAACTTGATTGACTATATATATATATATATATATATAAATATTTAAAATAGCTTTAAAATAAAGTTATATCTTTGGTGATGTATTTAAGTTTTAGAATAAATACCTTTCTACTTATTACATGAGTAAAAAATTTCAAATGTTTAATAAATAAAATACTCCCATTGAAATTTGTATCTTTAAAAAAGCGAAAATTATCAATTGATTTTTCGTAACAAAATACCTTTAAAGCTATTTTAGCAATGTCATGTAAAGAGAATTTCCTTATAAAGAAAATATTTAATATATATATTATATTTTTACCTTTTTTAAATTAAAGCTCTGATGCGAAAATATTATTATCTTAAAATTTAATCCGTAAGATTTCAGAAAATTGAGTGCTAACAAAAAATTTTACAGAGCAATTTCGTGACTTTTACCATTAACATTCATTAAGAAAAAATTAAATATATATAGACCTGTTTTTGTTTCTTTATATTTTTTCATATTTTTGTAGTGATTATAAAAATATGTATTAAAATATATTTTACAAAATAATTTTAAACTTTGTAATCTATTATTTATTTATTATATAAAAATTTGAATCTGAAATTCATTTTATAATATTATAAAAATATTTTAATTCCATAAATTTCCATATCTTTTCACATTTGAAAATACAATGCAGTTATATTTGATAATTTTTATAACGTGGGAAGAACTGAAATAAAATGAATGTCCCTCAATGCTGCTTTGCTGTACGAATCCTTAAAATTTATTTCTGGCGTCTAAGAGTTTAATAACTAAAAAACAGCGAATGGAATGGCTAAACTAATATCTGAAAAACCTATTTTTACTCAAACATCAGCAATAAAAATTATGAAAAGGATATGGGTTAGAAATGAGCCACAGACACCAATTCCTGGGAGGGGTGGTCTGCTCCAGACAGTACCAGGAGATGGGAACGTACGTCGGATACGGAAGATGGGCCCTGGGATCGAATTCGGAGCTGTCACTGACGCTGCAGCTGCAGCTGGAACTTGTACCTGACGTCCCAGAGCCCACCGAGGAACTACAAGTCCTCGAGGACCCGCTAGTGGAACAGCTGTATGCACTGGAACCGTGACTGCATTGACCGGAGGATTGACCAGAGAGGACGGACACCTTGTCGACATCCTCGTCCTCTTCCTCTGGTTCGATTTCGGCCCTCCATGACCTGTCGGGGCCTTCGGAGGGCCCACTAGGTCCCCTCTGTTCGGCGAATTCTGTCATTCCTTCTTTTTGGAAGTGAGGGGCAAGCGAGTGTTGCTTTTTGCAGCAACTTCCTTGTGCATGGCTACTTCCTCAGGTGGTCTAGGGGTCTTTCATGGGTTGGGTAATTAAGCTCGGTTGGTGTTCGAAAGCTGTAAGAGTCTCTCCGTTTACATCCCTACCGGAATCATGGGGAGTTCCGTTGAGTTCGTTACTGGCCGAGCAAAACTTAGATGGCATGAATCATTCGTGGGGGAGGTGTTGAAAGATATGTTGTTACGCATGGCATGCACCAGAACATATACATGTGTATATATGCAAAAAGGAAACAGTGGTATTCTGCTTCCATAATCGATGTATCAGCATTTACTACCATACAAAGTATTAGTCTGACTTTATCTCCTTGTAAGCTGGTTGCTTTTTTTAAATCGGAGAACACAATCGGTATATTTAGGTTCTGATTGTTTTTTTTTATTTATCGAAGGTTAAAATATCCATGTGTGCAAAATAACAAATATCTTGCTGAAATTTCAAAACAGTATGAATTTGCTAAAAGACATTATGATATGAATTCAGGACTATTCTTAATTTCAGTGCAGCACAAAAATCCAAAATGTGTACGAATTTTATCTGGAATCTAAGATTAGTTGTGTAATTATGATAGAATGATCAATATATTAACATTAAATTTCGAAAACACTCTTTGAGAAATACTATTTTGAATAATATTTATTTATTCTTTATTATATGCACACACTTATAATTAACTTCATGTAAATTTCAAAAAAGAAACCCAAAACTATAAATATATTTCCAAACATAGATTAAATCTTTACAACAGCACCTCTAAGATATTATAGGTAAGTTTCTAAAATCAATAAACGATAATTTTTGATCCAAAGAATCTTAAATATATTTTTCCAATAGTTTTAAAGGAAGCACCATCTCAAACATGGAATAAGATAAATTTTAATTCTTTAACTAGAGAATAAAATAGTTTTTTTACGGAATTGTTTTTAAATATTAACTTTTTTAGAGAGAAAATTCCATATTTAAACTTTTAGTTAAAATTTGATTCGAAAATTAAATTTTAGGTCCCTTTTATACAACATAGAAAATCTACTTTTAACTAACGTACCTTAATAAATCCATTTCATTTATGATATTTGTTACACACATGGCGAGGCCTACGAATGTAGGTACTGTGGTACGTATACACATAAAGAGTCTATATATCACTGAGCACTGGAAGAGGTATTTTTTTCTAGATACACACCACACACCTGACGTACTCGTGAGAATCTTATTCTTTGATGAGTATTCTCGCGGTTCGAAACACACTCCCAGCTGGCGTGCAGAACACTTTGGCACGAATTCGAATCCACCCTCCTTGTTTCAGCAAACGATAATTATTTCACTGATACTCCAAGGAAAAAAGTAAACGTCATACTTTTAAAATAACTTATTTTTCGAATGTTCCGGGATGGACATTCCGTCCGGGTAAAAAAATAATTGAATAAAAAAAAAGAAATCCGGGAGACTGCGCGTGGGTGAGTCCGAAGTCCCCGAACATCCGCTCCGACTGAGCGATTCGGCCGGATAGACGAATCAGGGATGTGCTAGGGGTGGTGCGAAGGGTGCACGAGGGGAAACTGTTGCTCACTTTTCAAGGTTCTCTCGCTCCTGCCACTGCTTCCTCCTTTTTTTATCGTCTGCGCTCGCATTGGCGCCATTTTTCGGGAAAAATCCAAAGAAAATCCGGCAGATGATCCGAAGAAAAATCCACCAACAAACGTTTTTTCCCTTAGTTTTTTATTTATCCTTCCCGATTTTCCTGTTCGATTTTACGTGGAACGAGCGGAGCGCCTCGCTCTCGCGATATCTCGTTTGGATCGAAGGATGGCGAGATTTTCCCGTGCCCAGGTAGGTCCGGGGCTGTGTAGGGTAAGGTGGTGTGCCGAAAATATTGACTTACCTGGGTTTCAGTGGAATTCCGGGTCCGCTTGCCGCCATTGCGATGTTTTGCAATGCGCAGATCACAACAACAAAAACAAAACATATATATATAATAATTTGCTTGAGGGGGGGGACTAACTTATCTAGAGCGGAATTGAAATTGGAACTGAGCCGGAAAAAATGACTCCATATTTACTTCATACGATCATGTATCATGGTCATTATGCATCTGATAGAAATACAATGAGCTTAGAAGAGGATTGTATGAGCTTGATATACGGTATCCTTTTTTCGGTTTTTATTCTATTTAACATTTCTTCAAAAAGTTTTCCGAAAAATTTTTCTTTTTATATTTTTAATTAGTAAAAAATTTAAAACACAAGCAGGTGTATTATAAAAATGATACAAAAATGTTACTTCCAAGATATTTTCTACTTAAGTTTTGAATAATTCTTTTAGCTCAGTTCCTAAATAAGTATATTTTTAACCTTTCAAAATATTGAAGGTCTACATTTAAACAATTTTTTTTTCATTTATTTCTTTAGGATTGTTTCATTCTTCATTCGTAAATAGTTTTCGTCATAAATTAATTCCAATTTCATAATTGTATCTTATATTTTTTGTTGATTTTCCAAATATGGTTTGTAAACATGTTTTTATGAAGTAAATTTATTATTTCGAAATATTTTCAACATTTCTCATACTATGCAGTGTAATAATTTCTATTTTTTGCATAATTAAATATTATTGGATAATTGTAAGAGTAAAAGTTTTTTAAAGTTTTAAATGCCTCCCTTTTCTTAAAATATTATAACAATAAAAGAAATTATGAAATAAAATTAGATATCTTTAATATATCATATATAATTATCAAAATTAGTTATAATAAAATAATCACATCAAAAACCTTCAAAATCAAACCTTATTTTCCTTTCTTTAGTTTTAATAAAAAAATTAATTAAAATCAATTAGTGATATTATAAAACTGAAAAAAATATTGACTAAACGAACCTGCACATATTCTTATTCTGCATATAAATATCTGAAAGATATTATTTCGTCGTAAATATTCATTGGCGAATTCCAATCTTCTTGCTTTAGAAGATGTTTCATTTTTATTTTCTACAAAACTTCTGTTAAAGCTGCATAAGAAATTCCAGAATCTGATGAGCAGATATTTTTAACTACATTTTAATTTAGAATTATAATTACTAATGTTCAGATTATTTTAAATGAAAGTTTAATAATCCAGAAACTTGCGAACGTTTGCAACTTGGGTTGCCAAAAAAATTATATAAGAATAGTTTTAAGCCTCTAATAAAAAAAATGCCAGGAATATATTTGGTGAAAGCTTCTCCTGAAAAGATTCAGCTTGATTGAAACAAACATTATTCTTGATGTTAGATTCTTGTAAAAAATTCTTGGAATTAATTTAATTTTTATTGTGAATTGATTTTTATGAGGTTTTCATTACCTTGAAAGATTTTATTTGTTTTCGCTTACATTTTGGATCTGCATGAATGATCAATAATAATGAAAAACTGACTAAATTAAACCGGCATGAATCGATTGTGTAGAACTTATGCCCAGTCGCATTTGCGCTAATTCATTAAAAAGGGTCTTTTGTGCTCAAGCATTGAAAAAAATTTACCACATTATAGCTTGTATCTTTGCTGTAATATTTGTCGATTTTACAGTATACACTAAATGGTAATCAATCAGTTTGAGGGGTAGAATGATGCACCTTGGCTCTGATAGCAAAACGAAACTTCAGTGAAAAAATGCCGATGGCCTTTATCACGTTTCAGATATAATATGAAGACACTGATGAATATTATAATCCTTTTAGGATCTAAACTATTTCACAAAGTTAATCAAATCATCTGCCCTTTTTTTAACATTGACCAATTATTTTGACCTGCCACAGAATTTTCTAAAAAAAAGTAAAGATAAATTGTGATACTTTGGGGTTAAAAAATTAAATTAGGTATTTTAGTTTAAAAATTCTCTTCTGACACAGTAAATGAATTACTTAGTATTCTAATACAGAAAATGAAATTATGTCATTCGAATATCTTTAATTATAATGTTTTGATAATTCAATTTTTTTTTTCTGTCCTTCCTTTTTTTTAAAAAAAAAGTTAAATAAAATGCTAATACTTATAAACACTTTATTAAGTATTACTTTTCGAATTTATTTTGATCCATTCGTAGTTTAAAATAACAAATGATATTTTTAATCATTTTCATTAAATAAGATTACTTAATTACTTGAGTTTTTTAATTATTAATTTTACTGCTGTACAGTTAGTTCAAACCAAATAAAAATTTTCAATTTATGATATAAAAATTCTCTTATTGCTATCAAAAAATTCGAAACCCAGATTTTGGTGTATCACCGTTTCTCAAATTTCCCTGAATTCGAAAAGTCAATTTTTAGCACTATTTATCTATGAACACTCAAAAATGCTTTGATTTAAATGGTTAAAATCTGCATATAGAATTAAGACCAAACTTGTGGGTATTCTATTATTGAACAAAATCTATTCGTAGGAATTCACTGGCTGTTGGAGTAAAGTGAATTCGACAACTACAAAACACAAAGTGTTAGCTAAATAACATTTAGTACACAAGTTTAACGTATAAAAAATAAATTCTCAAGCTTACACAAAATAGAAAAAGAACACAGAAAATTATTATTAAAATACATACACAACGATTTTTTTAAGGAACAACATAGTGTTCCATCTTTTTTTAAAAAAATTATCTTTGTTAGATAGGTTAAATGCTCTTAGAATAATCTCGTATGATTTTTTAAATACTTACACCGACAAAATGAACAATTATTTGTAAGAAACATTTTCCCTTTCTTCTGAATATCTTCTACAGAAAGAAAATATTGCAATCGTCGAGATTTTGAGACATCTCCACGTTTCAGAAATCTCCAAGATCGAAAAGTTCCTTCCTGGAATTATGTAAATATGTGAACATATTCAAAACTCAAAACGCTTTGTTCAAATTCAAAAATGCTTTGAACTGAAAGATAAAATTTAAAATATCAACTTTATGCCAAATAAGTAAAGTTTTTTTAAATCAAATTTTCATTTGAATTCATTTAGATGAAGTTTGTCTTAATTCCGGTTATTCAAGTACAAATGATCTCAATAACAAGTAAACGTAAAGAGATAAATAGACAAAAATTAGCGCGAAGATTTATCATCTAAAAGTACAAGAGAACTCAATAACAACTGAAACACTCTATAACAATGAACTGAACTTTCAATAAACTCGATTGCAATACAAATATCTACAACAATTAAAATGCAAACTATTACAACACAAAAAATTACAACAATTACGGTATAACAAATATACAATATAACAAAAAATTAGTTTATACAACAGTTAACTCAATAACAATTCAACAACTCTAATAACAACTTTTCATCAAGTACAAGTCAATAACAACAAAACACAAAGCGATAAATAAATAAAGATTAGCCACCTAAATTTTGGAAACAGTTTAAAAAATATATTATCTAGCTCTTGATCTAAAAAATAATCTATATTTCTATCCATATTCAATTCTTTAAATATTGGAGTAGGATTGATGCATGACATGATATTTCCAATTTTTTTCGCACTGTTAAGCTCTAAATTTTTTTAAAAATATTTCTCAATTAGATAACTAGATTACTTATTCCCTCGTTCTGGAACAAATAATTAATGCAGAGCAATCAATGGAAAATAAATTGGCAAACTATTGTCACAAATTTGAATAATAAATAAACATTAGATTATAATTTATTAGGTTTCTAGTAGGAAAATTCTATCAAAGATTAAAGTTTGAGAAAATGACATCTAAAGATATAAACAAACACATGAAGACGCATGTAAATACAAATATAACAAATAATATTAAAAAATTAACTGAATTCCTTCTCAGGGCAATGAAAAAAAATTATTTCATTTACTCTTTATTAATAAATTACAAATAGTATAAATAATTTATCAATTTTTTTTTGTGAGAATTGAAAATTGAAAGAAAAAAAATGTATCAACCAAAAAGCAGACTTAGAATACGAATTCTAATAGTTTTATAAAGACATCTGTTGAAACATTAATAATAATAATCAGAAAAATCATAATTTCACAAAGAATCGCCTTTTTAACGTAATAATGTACCTTAATTAGAGTCTAGGAAAAAATTTCTGAAGAACTTTCTCCTCAAACTATAACCTTACAAGTGTAACAGAATAGTTGATTCCGGAGATGACAATTTAATACATTACAGACCTACGCCCAACTTACTTCATTGTAAATGATATTATAAACCTTCCTATTTTTCAAGAATTACAATAGGTGGGTGAAAGACAGTTCTTTTTTAGAAGCAGGTTCGAATTCCGTTTTCATGTGTTTGTTTATATCTTTAGATGTCATTTTCTCAAACTTTAATCTTTGATAGAATTTTCCTACTAGAAACCTAATAAATTATAATCTAATGTTTATTTATTATTCAAATTTGTTACAATAGTTTGCCAATTTATTTTCCATTGATTGCTCTGCATTAATTATTTGTTCCAGAACGAGGGAATAAGTAATCTAGTTATCTAATTGAGAAATATTTTTAAAAAATTTTAGAGCTTAATAGTGCGAAAAAAATTGGAAATATCATGTCATGCATCAATCATACTCCAATATTTAAAGAATTGAATATGGATAGAAATATAGATTATTTTTTAGATCAAGAGCTAGATAATATATTTTTTAAACTGCTTCCAAAATTTTAACCAAATCTTTTGATAAACGTCTTCAGTAAAAGAATTTTTATATTTCTTATTAACCAAAATAAATGCACTTTTTTCATTTTTTTAAATTTTCATTTACTTGATATATTTTGGTCCCATAAATGAGTTTTGAATAATTTTTAACGCAAATATTTTAAAATGTAACTATTTTCGAACAAAAAATTCATGTACGTGCTCACATGCCTGTACAATTACTCAGTATTAGCGTTTTTTAACGATATTTTCCTGGAAAGCGGGTAATAAATAAGTATCCACAAATTAAGTACATCTTTTATATATCTTTTTTATATCTCCAATATATCTTTTATATATCTCCCAACTTTTCTCTACTGAAGCAGGGTCTCTGTCATGAAACACCTACAGAATATATTTACTGATTATTTAGAAATATAAAAACAAGTAGTGTTTCAGATTGCATAAAGTGTGAAAAACCTTATGTTCCATCGAACTTAGTAAAAGTATAAAGATTAAAATGAAATCTGCTATGCATATTTCAATGTGTCATGTCAGAACATCATTTCTTGAACGGCCAAGCACCACGCGCTCGTGCAAGTCAAATTACATTTTTATTCATTTTAATGGTTTCATGAAATACGTCATTTGAGTATTGCAAACGATCCAAAAAACTTTGTCTAGTATTTATTGTTTTAAAAAAATATCCCATTTCCTGTTTATTTCGTTTCATATAATCACAGGCTCAAAAGGACATTTTTCTAGGTTTTATTTGCTGTATTCATTAACTTTTTTTAAATCAAAGCTTTCGTAAATGCAGTGGCAACGTGTTATTAAAAGCTGATTTTTTTTGAGATGCTCGTGTAGATAAAAGTCTTTTATTTTTCAACTACGTATTTTTGTTGACGTCAAAAACCTCATCTCAAAAACAACATCATGTTCTGACATGATAAAAGGTAGTTTTCTGTTGTTGGGTTTTTTTCCTTTTTTTAGTTGGTTCGTTTGAAATTTTAAGGCACAATAGCCAATAGGAAGGTTATATTGTCACAAATAAGTTTACCTGCCATTCAAAGCCCAACAAAACTGTTTCTATAAAAGTAACACAAAATTAACCATTGGTAAAACAATGATAATAACTCAAAAAGTCATAAAGAGGCCATAAAAGTGAGTTCAAATAATATAATCTATAGGAATAAAAATCTATAGACTTTAAAAAGACAAACGGATTTCTTCCAAGCAACAATTGCAAAGTCAGTGCTGTTGTTTCGAAGTTAAACAAACCCTGAGCATTAAAATATGGGTATTCTGTAAGGACATGATAAACTGTTATTCCACTGTCACAATGTGGACATATTGGCAATTGATCATTTAATAACAGATTTCTACGTGTGAATCTAGTGTGAATGATTATTAGAAGAGTTAAAATTGTATCTTATTTTCAATAATTTAAAGCGGACCAGTTTTCCATAGAAGGTTTGCAAGTATGAAGTTTGTTTTGAGTTTCCGGATCTCAATGAGTTTGCCAGTTATTGGAAAAATAACGTTTTAAAGCCTTTTGTGAAATTCATTATTTTAAAAAGATAAATATAGTTCTATTTAGATATAATCTGAAATTAAATATTTTCTCTTCATTTTACTTATACGTTTTAAGGTATATTATCATTTTTGAATGTAATATTATTTCAAAAATTTAATAAAACATATATATTGAGAAACTAACGCCTTATAGAGAGAGTTCTTCAAATTTTAACTGATCCCTCCTCAACTTGATTTTTTTCTCTCTTTGTACTTCGCAACGTAGATCTCTTCTCTTCCTCGAATTTAGTCAATATGCGTTTATTACGGCAGACTTCCTTTCATGGCTTTTTGTGTTGGGCAATAATCTCACAGAAACAAGCGAATAAAACAAAGCTTCCGTCAGCAGTTTGGGCCCCGCAGCAAAATGTTTATCTTACGAGTGACTCGGTATCGAATGGGAGTTTTTCTCTCCATAAGGGATGTAATAATTGTTGATTGTTGGAAATTGACAGATAACGGAAAGAAAAGAGCAGCATTGGTCTAGAGATTATCTGATTTAGTCCAATTCTATACAGAAAGCATATAAATAGTTTCTAATAATAATTATATGTAGATAAAAAGCTAAATATTTTGGTTATTAAGAATAAAAAGAATTATTTAACTGGTTTAACATTTTTATAAACTATATTAGGACTTTAAAACTGTGAACTGGTATCTCCTCAAAAGGATTTTATCCAGAAAATAAAGAAAATATGGAGGAAGTGTTTCAGATAGCTCTTGTTTCGAAAGTTTATATCATATATATATATATATAATATATATATAAAAGGAAGTAAAAAAAGAACTAGTTAGTACTAACTGTTCAGTTTATTAATGTATTTAAATTTCCAACTAAATGATACTAATCCTTGATTGAGGATTTTTCAATCCCTATTACTAGTTTACATTCTCTCTACATATATCTACTTTACATTTTAGATCATTAATAAAATACTCTTTATTCCTCCACTCAAGTTCAGATATATTTTTTTAACTTGTAGTGGATGACATTTCCTGTTATTACAGTGTTTTCAAATATTAATTCATTAAAAATAATATTAAGGAAGTTTATAATATTTTATTTGTGAACAGTTCAAATTCAAATCAACAGATGGTGCCAAGAAATTTCTGCTCAATTATTTTTCAATTCCTACTATTAGTTACACCCTATCTATATATACATCATGTTCGAATTTTTAATCGCTAATAAATACTTTTTATAAAATACATTAATAAAATACTTTTTATTCCACCATTCAAGTTTAATTATATTTTTTAACTTTAAGTAGATGGCACTTGATGTTAATACAGATTTTTCTTTAATTAAATTTAATTAATCTTTAATAATTTAAATAGAGTTTCTGCAGTTTATAATGAAATTTGAAATCAACAGGCAGTAAATCTGTAAAATGTTAGATTTCTGTATTTTTCACTTGAAATTGAAAAACGCGAATTCAGTTCTTGAAAAAAAAATGTTTTTGATAAATTATTTATATTAATTGTAATTATTTAATAAAAAGTCTTTTAAATATCTTTTAATTAAAATAAAAATATTAGCTTTAACAAACGATTTTAAAAACTTTCAATGTCTGATTTTTCTCTCTAAATTTCAAATATTTGTTAAATTAGTTTTGTAATTTCTCTTTACAAATTCTGAAATATAAAAGATATAAAGATCATTTTGAAAGAGAATTAATTAAATAGTCGATTTCTCATTAAAAAAACGAAAAAATACGTAATTCTTCTGATACATATTGCTAATCCTCTAAGCTTCTCCTTAAAATTTTCTTTAAGTATTTTGATAACAGCTCTTCGTACATATCCCTGTTTATCATCAACAAAAAAAAAATATTTTATTTACTCACGAAAAATGTACTTCCGGAGCCTGCGTTTGATTTTGAGCGGAACTCTTCTGTTTTCCTTTGGGCGTCGTTAAATCACTATTTTAAAACCAAATAAAAAATGAGCTAGAAGAAAAAAAAGATGAAATAGCACCAGAAATGAAGAAAAAAATATTGCCGGAGAAGTTAAAAATATTCAAACTGTCTAGTAAAGGCGTATCCATAAATTTTCTTACCCCCAAATCGTCTGCGCAAAATAGTTTTAAAAAGTTTACTATGTTTAATATCGATCGAAAAAATTGCAGAGATACGAAGTTGATATCGTTGACGCGCAGAAGTTTAAATTTTAAGATCATATAAAAATATATTTCCTGGATCTTTTTTTCTTCTAAATTATTGCAGAAAACAGGCAAAATGATAATTACTTTTATTAACCTGATGGTGCTACTGTCATTAAAACCTGTTTCATTTCCACTCGAAGCTTTTAATTTGCCTTGCTCTGTCTTCGTTTGCTTTTAAGCAGCGTTAAATCATTACTTTAACATCATTAATAATAGTTAAAATATATCAAAAATTTGAAGAAAAAAATTAAAAATTGTTGTACAGTATTTCAAATTCTTAACATTGCTCAGATAAAAGATACTTATAAATCTCTATTTCAAGATCTTTAGAGTTGAATTATCTTAAGAATTAATAGCTACTGGAAAGAAATTACATAAAAATAAAATTAACCTGCGTTTAAACGATCAAATTTTTAATTTCATGATGGTATGTTTTTTGTATATTTTCCCCTAGATGCTTCTTCGAAAAAATGTCAAAACATGGGTTAATATCTCATAGCCTGAAGCCGCTGTAGTCATCCTTCATCTGTTGCATTTGTTCGCAAGGGATTTACTTTTCTTGCCTCCGTTTAATCAATTGATTTATGCTTGTCTTTGGGCGTTGCTAAATCATTAGTTCGATGCAAATTAAAACCTGGTTGTAAATATATTCATCAAAATAAAATAGAAATAAAAAAATAATAGTAAAATAATTCAGAATTAATATTAATTTTAATTTTGAATTTTCGAAAATTAATAACAGTTGAATGAAACATTGTTCAAAAATGGAATTGATATCTCTGAAATAGTAGTATTTTATATTTTTAAAAAGAATTGATTTTTTGTAAAATTATTTGCCCTGAAGTTACTCCGGAAGAACGATAGAGTTTCTGCTCTCTTCTAATTAATTGGATATTTAATTAACTTTTGCGCTTTGAAATAGGCCGTCGTTTTCTTGTATTACCTTGAAAAATAAATGAGGGAAATTTTGTTGGAATCGATTCCAATTTTTAGAAGGAGATGCATGCATGCATACATAATTGTCCAAAATCAATAGCTTTGATTTATATTAAGACAGACATTTCAATTAGCTAGTAAAAAGAGTAATAATAATAATTTAATTATTTGCTATGAAAATTATTCTTATCAAATGAAAGAAAAATGTATCTGCCCTTCCCTTACATTTTCTTGTCGTTTTTTACTTCTAAGTGTACAACTTTCCTTCTTACATTATCATATGCGAAGTATATTGAGAGAAATATTGTAACGCCGGCTTTCTGGTACCGAGGTAGTACGTCTTCCTCGTGTTCTGGGAGTCCCAGGTTGGAGTCCCGGCTCGAGCGCAGTTGTTCTTCTGTGTGCTATCTGTGAGATGTGTGAATGTGCCTCCCTGTAAAAAAGGGGCTGCGCAAGCAAATGTGGTGAGTGTGTAGCTAAGTCGTACTCTTACCTAGTTGGCGCTACTTGAAACAAGAGACGCTCCTTTCGGCTTAAATCTGCTACTGTATCAGTGGGGGGCTTGTCCATAGGCAAGTGCCATAAGTAACAACAACAATATTGTAATATAATTGTTACACGCATTGTTACATTGTTGGACAATGTGCCTGTCTGTGAATGACATCATAATTTAAAAATGCTTTAAGCTAGGCAAATGAAATTTCATGTGATCTTTAGACTAAACTTATATATTTCCTTCAAGCTTTGCACTAAACACATTAACAGAAAATTTGACTGTCAGAAAATAGGAATGCAAAAACTATAAAACTAAAAGAGTTAAACAAAGTTTTGCAGATAATTAACAACAAATAACTTTAGATGCTAAAATACGCTAAAACATTTAGCATATACAGTGTAGAAAAGTTTTAAACGTCAAAATCTGTCAATACTTCGATTGTTTCTCGGCTTGAATAGTTTAGTTTTAGTTTAGTTACATTAACTTCCCATTGTAAAGCAATACTAGAGCTATTTTGAGGTGGATCTCATAATTTTGAACCTTGGTCAGATGACGTGGACGACACCCTATCTGGCGCCCTCCTCTCCACAGCACGCCACACCAGCGGGAGTACGTTTAGCCTGACGGATTTAACGTACAACAGACCTCCTTACACGACGGTTCTTCGGTGGAATTGGGTCTCGAACAGGCCGAGACTTTACCTCCAGGTTACCGCAGCCCTTCTCGGTTTGAATAAGTAACTTGAAAAGCAGATATTTAGAAAAAGGAAATTTGACTTATATCAAAATTATAGCATTGGTAGATTCGGTTCTTTCGGTCGCCGAAAAGGTTTCCAAACGCATATTGGGTTTTCTTTACTATATGAGATGCTCAAAACATTCGAGTACAGAAATGTAAATAAAAGTTTGAGCATTCGGACCCCGCTAAAGGTCCATTATGTCTATGAGGGGAAAAAGCAATGATATCTATAATATGCGAGATTGTTTCGGGGATGTCAATTATGTAGTTCGCGTTAAAATAAGTAAATACAACACGATGGCGAAAAGCAAATGGTTTTTTAAGTTCCATCGCAATAAGGTTTTATTGTAAAAAAGTAAAAATCTGAAAACTTAACCAACTTCAATAGATGAATCCAGGCTAATTCAAATGTAGTTAAATAAGGAAATACTTTTTCTAGCCAATTTACAACTTATAATATATTTGATCTTTTCATTCTGGGTAAAACACAACATCGAAGTAGCCTGGTATTAAGATTTAGATATCAGAACTGAAGGGGATCTCTATTTCACTAAAAATTTACTGTTTTAATGGATCTGACATACGTTAAATAGGAAATTGAGGGTCATATGTTTCTGCCAGTTTATCATGGAAATTTAGAAAAGGGAAACTGCATAAGGTGTAATCCATTAAGCAATGCTTCAAAATTTAGAGAACTATCCTCCGATCACCCTCGTATTGCATCTACGTTTTTATAACAAAAGTAATTGTAGAAAAAGGGATTGATTATATCTATAGCGACAGGTAATTATTTTTTTTACAAAATTAACGTTTTACACTGAAGCTAAAAACTTAATAAGACAAAATTGGAAGGCAGTCTTCTTTTGGTGTTGTTCAAAATTCCGAAAGGTGAATAAATACAGCATAAATACAGCATAAAATATTGTAGAGTAATTTTTTCTATTACGAAGGGTAATTTAAGGAAATAATAAATTATTAGTAATGAAGAGGAAGGCATCTAATCCGGCAACCGCGAATCCAAATTTCCATACTATTACGTTTATAATGAGTCAACTCTTCAAAGTTTTTTCTCACATTTCCCATGTTAACCCCCTTTAAAATGTTCAAGTATTATTGCATTAAATTTTTTGAAGAAATATTGAATAAATTCCTATAAAATTTTCGATATAATTTTCAAAATTTGTATGTCTTCATAAAGCCTTTTATATTAAGGAGTCGTACATTTTTTAGTACCTTTTTTTCATTCATCCCTTCTAATAATGAAAGCAAAGACCATGCGTCTTCTGTTGGCAGATTATGAGATGGGTTAAAGTTATCAAATATAGGTTAAAGCGTCAATGGCTGAGAATGATTATTAAGCTTCAATGGCTGAAAATGTGCACCAAGAAATGTTTCTTTTTCTTCGAAAAATTGAATTGAATGTTAATAAATTGAAAAACTAAATGAAACTAAAGGATATAAATAATTTAAAAATATTTTTGCGCTTAAATAATTTTTATATCTACATAAAATTTAATAAATTATCTTTCCAGTATTGTAAATTTAGTTTCAAACAGTTCGCTTATAATTCCAAAACATTACTAAAAATATTTTTGTGATTTGAAATATTTTCATTATTGATATTTAAATCAAACCTATTGCATTGTTTTATAAACCTTCACTAAGATTTATTTTGTTATTAACGATTATTATAGCTAAAAAAACTTGAATTAAGAGATTTGCTTTATTTTAATGAAAATTTAGTAAGGGATTTTGTGCTTCACAAAGCTAAACTTTATTTTTCTATGTATATATGTTATTTCTTGGATAAAATATTATTTGGAAATAAATTTGCCTTATAATAATTATCAAATGTTTCTATATTATTTGGAAAGTCTTTTAAAACTATAGATATTTTTAACGCTACATTTTACATGAATACGGCAGTTTTTTTCTTATTTTAAAAATTTAATCTGTAACTATAAATTTGTCATCCAATTATACGATTCAACTAAACTAATTATAAAATTTTAATCGTCAAATAAATTAGATTATTTTATGATTATTAGTGTCATGAATAGTTTTAGTAGTTAAAAATTTGATTTATATATCAGATACTTTTTTTCGTCTTGGAAATATAAGAAATGCTATAAGGGAAAAATAAAATAAATTTGTAAGCATTCAAAGCTGAAGAGTTTTGATTCTCATATTTTATCGTCACGATATATTCAATTCCCTCGTGGATGACCAGTGTATCAATTATTGCGTAAATTAAATCTTTCACATCGATAATCGTTTATCGATGAGAGTTAATCGTAATCGTTACTAGGCAATAATTTTCATTAGAAAGAAATTACATATCTATCAGCGCAATATAAACGAATAAGATACAGTATTTAATAAAAATACATAATCTTAATTAATTAAAGAAAAATGGAAAAAACACAACGTTAAAGTCTGGTATATTATTTCCAAACTCATATTTTTAATTAATTAAAAATTCAGTCAATCATTATTTTATTACTCTCTATAAACAATTGATATTTTGAGAAGATTATTTTATATTTATGCAATGCAAAGGACGAATGAAAAATCGATATTAAATTTTTTTAAAAAACTTTCTTGGCTAGAAAGGAAGTATGAATAATAAAAACCGTGTTTATAGAAAGATGAAATATAATTCCAGTCTTTTTATTTTTAGTGTCTTACTTTCCGTTCTTATTCTTGAAGTTGAAATAAGCTTATTTCGTTATAAGATCGAATTACAGAATAAAAGAAACGATGAAAATTTTTTTGTCAATGTATTATCGTAAGATGATTCGTCGTTGAGTCTTCAATTCCTCTTTAAGTATTAATTCATTTTAAGAAGGTTTAATGATGGAAAAATATTTAATATATTATTTAAGAGAGCAAAATGTTTAAAAATAAATAATTGATAAGTTCGCTGAGCTGAAGAAATTTTTTTTATAAATTTTTCATCAAGGTTCGAAATGTTTTCATATATTGTCCCACTTTTTGACTTTGCTTTTTTTAATTAAGTATTCTAATATATTATTAAAAGATTCCTTTTAAACTGTTAATAAATATTCATGTCCAACTTGTTACTAATAATTTGCTTTAGTGTTGTATTATCAATTTTTAATTATTACAATGATTATGATTACTAAATGATCGTCATAGATTTATTAAAAGGGGGAAAAGTAGCCACTTTTTGAAATATATTTTTATTTAACAAGCTTCAGAAAACATTTATCTTATTTATTATCGATAGAGATTGAAAGGAATGCAAAATAAATATGTTTTAACTTTATATGACCAGCAGATCTGCGTTGATATAAAAAATTTTAATACTCATAATTTTAAAAATATATAGCAATGAATTAATTTTACAAATCCGTGTGTTCTCTCAAATCAAATCAAATTAAAGTAAAGAAGTTATTTTTTAAAGAAGTTATTTTTTGAAAGTATTTTCTAAAATTTGGTTTATGAGAAATACCTCTTTATTTAAATTTAAATTTCTGGAATAGAACTAACGCATTTCTATTTGTAAAATTTCTTAAAATTTGTTCCATTGTATTATTTTCTTAATTATGGATTTGGGGCTTTATTTATAAACATATAAAAGGTATTAGTAATTATACTTAACAACTTCCGATATTAGTTAATATAAAATAATTTTAAAAATACTGTCACATTATAAGTTGTCACTCTTGAAAAATATACTTTATTTTAAATAACACATAGCTGTTGATATTATAAACTATCACATATTAAATTGCTTAGGTAAATATTTATTAATCTTGATTCAAAGAAGCGAAACTGTCAAGTCGGTGGTGAAAATCGGCGAAATCATTTCAGATGTTGAAGATGAGAGATGTGCGAAGCTTATTTTGCATAATTTCTCGAATTTGAGAGGAAAGAAGTAGATGGTTATTGATAGCTTATTGAGAGTTTATAATCATGATGCAACTTTATGGAGTCAGTTCAATAGATTTGGTTGGGTAACTCCGTTGACGGATTTTCCCATAAGGAATGCATTAAGAAGATTTTTTTTTCAATTTATCTCAAAACTGGAAAAAGAAGACTAGCAGACGACCCTTGACAACATATCAAGGGGTGATTAACTTTCATATGAAATAAAAATTGGCAATATTTTACAATGATTGCGTTTCTTATTACTTTTCTTTATTATTTTAATTAAGTGAATAAGAGCAAATGGAATTTGATATTTCAGAATTATACATTTTATATTATTGTGTTTTAATTTAGATAATCTATTAACCATGATTTTTTTCTTATTTCCTAGATATATTATTTGAGTGTTTCATAAAATGATAAATCTGATTAGTTTCACAGCAAAAACTTCCCAGCAATTAGTTATTTACTACTTTTCCGTTAACTGGATGCCAATGAAAAGTCGCCAAAAAAATTTGGCGGAATTATACATTATTTGACGATTTTTAGTTGGCGCCCGGCTAACGGAAAAATACCAGTTATTCAGTGGTCTTCTAAACTGTTTGAATATTTATTTTGTAAATAGTAACATATATTCATTATAACTTAAATCGGTGTTGAACTAAAATGATAAATAATTTTAGTTAAATAGAATTTTTTTAGAATATCAATCCGCTTAACATTTTTTAATAGTTAGATATACAAACTGACATCAGTAGTTTCATTGACATCAGAAAGAAATTCAGTTCATTTCCATTCCGTGTATACCACAAAATTTAATTTAAACAGAATAAATTTTTAGTTCCTTGTTTGTTATCCTTTATTTTCTAATTTATTTCTTTGTTGTATATGAGATTGTAATTCTTTCAACTGACCAAAAATAAAGAAATATGTAGGAAAATAAAGAAATATATCATTTTAATTTAGTTGGCATTACGAAATTATCACAATTAATATTAAACACGATGTAGAGTAATAGATAATATTCCTGTGCAATAAATAATTTCTCCAAAAGTGGAAATATTCTATTATTCAATTTTTTTTATAAATTATTATCTAGCTTTAAATGCTAAATAAATCTTAGTTCTCTTTAATTCAAAGATTCAAATTCATTGGAGTTGAATTTACGAATTACAATAGAAAGGATGCCACTTTGTGTAGGTACGCTTCTGTGTGTGGACGCTCAATAAAAAAAAATCAGTGCGAGCAGTGCTGTAATTTTATGAGTCTAATTTAAAATACTTATAAAAGGAAGAAATTGGGAACAGAAAACAGCAGAGAATAATGAAGCAAAAAATTGTCTATCGGTTGCATTTAATATATAGCTTAGTTTGATATTCATTGTTACACAGTAAAAAAAACATCATAGCTACTATTTTACGACTGGAGGCGCAACAGACCTATTAGGTAATTGAGACTGTCAACAATACGCAAATCTACTTAGTATTAAATAGATTAATTGACATTATCTTTAAACGAGGCGATTTACGCAAATGCTTTTCCTACCACACAAAAAGGCATTAACTTTAGAAAATTCCGATAAGTAAGACTTCGAAGCAAGCATTTCTATTAAGTAAGTGCATTTAAAATTTTCCATTGGAAGAATCACATTCAAATAAAATTACAATAAACGAGTAATGTTTTCAATAAATATTTTGCGACGGGAAGAATATTTTTCTTATAAGGATCGTACACTTATTATCTTCCATTAAAATCATAGCATTTTTTAAAATTTTATTTATTTATGGTCAAACAATCAAGCAGATTTATTTATTTTTTTCTTTTCGTTGATTCATAGACATCTGGATATTTACCAAAATCTCAAAGCCTCAAATTTTGCCTATTGCCTCTCTTTGTTCTTAATAAAACAGAACAAATTTTTTTTATCCATACTTCCATGAATCCGGTTGATTCAAATCAAAAGTATCTTTAGAGTGATTCAGTCTGGGCTCTCAACTTACTTCCATTGATGTTAACAAATGAACCGTTACTTTTATTTAATTCGGAATGCATACAACTTGACGTCTCTGGCGCCGAAGACATTCGCCGATGTTTGAGTTCATGCATCTGGAGGTCTGACAAGGACACGTGTTTGAATTCATCAGGAAATCATGGCGGCTTCTTTTTATCTTGAGTCGGATTCCCATGTAGATTCGAAAAGGTTAATCAGCAACTGCGTTTTAAAGGGTTCATGTTTCTTTGAACTGGCTCTGAAGTAAAGCCAGGGGAATTGGATTTGTTAAATTTAAAACAACTTCATATTTTAAGAGTGATTTTTTCAATTCTTGTTTTATCTTTAAAAATTATTTCAAATTTCTATAATATAATTGAAAATACGGCTTGCACCCCTCTTTTAATTAGAAAAAAAAAGTTATGTTTTTTTGAAGAATATATTTAGAACTCTTCAAATGAAGAACGAAAATTTTCTTTTATATATCCAGTTGGCAATTTGTATTTATATTCATTAATATTCATATCAAGTGAATAAACGTTCCAAAAGGAATAATATATTAAAGCCGAGAAAATGGCTAGATATAATTCCCATTTACTGCCATATTCTGCTTTTAAATATCATTAAAGTTTAATTATAATTCATATTTCAGTAATTTTAAAATAATTCACATCAAATTAATTAATTCACTTTAATTAGCATTTATGTAGTGCTGTATTCACTTTAAGGCGACCAAGGACCTTCAAAATGATTTTTTTTTTAATTTTCACCATTGCAATTTGAAATTTTACAGGCATTAAGAGTAACACTATAGAAGATGACACACAAAATTGTGAAGCATAATGTTAATTTATTTATGAGTTCGTGGGGTTAATATAATATAATATTAGCAATAAATATCGGTAATGAAAAATGTTCCATGAACTCCAAATTTGTTCAAAAACACTCCAATTTTTATTATTACTTTCTCTAACCCTTTTGAAACAAAAGTTGGGATTAA